>CM033642.1:224871494-225152567 GCA_019512145.1 Engystomops pustulosus | reverse complement strand
GGCTCCTGGTAAAATCACCCCTGAATACCACTTCTCAGATATAACATTACTGGTAACTCTTCCTAATGTAGGTTTACTAGCCATCCATCTGACTAACATCCTTGTGCAAAATAATATAGTATGTACTAGAGTTTGGCTGGTGGCAAGTTTATTACTGTATCTTAGAATCTAACCTTAGAATGAGTCATTCAGTCTCTACCAGTAAAACTGAATCTAAAAATTAATTTAGCCCCTGCCAATATGAATATTTGCATACCCACAAAATATGTTCCATAAAGCAAATCATTTTTCATGTTCAAAGCCGCTGGAATTTCCTAAGAAGTGCTTTGTATGAACGCTCATTGAACACTTCCACTTGTGCTTCTCATGTTGCTACTGGAACACACTTCATTTTGTAAAATGACTACAAAGAGTGTAGCAGCTGCTAAGAAAATGAACAGACTGTCAGGGAATATTTTACATTCCCGATATAAAATTTAGAGGTTCATTTTAAAGGGAAACCATTTTTATGTAACCCAGGGACTACCTGTACAATGATGGATGTGTTGCGATTTTGAGCGAAAGAGCAAATCTTATGCAAAGAGCACTGACAGCACAACTTTATATTTCATTCTATTTCTCCCATCTACTTCAGTATGAGTGGCAGAGAGCAGAAAAAATATTTAATTATATAAATGTTATATTAACCCCTTTTACCGACGATTGTTTTCAGCTTAATGACAAGACTCGATTTTTAGAATCTGACATGTGTCGCAATAATTGGTTATAACTTTGGAAAGCCTTAACATATCCAGGGGATTTTGAGATTGTTTTCTCGTGACACTATGGGTCACATTTACTTACCCGGTCCAGTCGCAATCCAGCGGCGCGTTCTCCGACGAGGATTCGGGCCTTCTGGGGTTCACTATGGTCCGTGCACCCGATATCCACCAGGTGTCACTGCTGCGCCAAGGTCCGCCTGAGTTCACCTTCTTCGTCCCGGTGTATGTGAGTGCTGTTCTTGCGACTAGAAAAAGAAGAAGAAAAAACCTTAGATGATTCATCAGTCTCTAACCAGTAAAACTGAATCTAAAATAATTTAGCCCTGCATATGAATATTGATACCCACAATATGTTTCCATACAAGAAATCATTGTTTCATGTTCAAAGCGCTGGAATTTCTAAGAAGTGGCTTGTGATGAACGTATCATTTGAACACTCCCACTTGGCTTCTATTGTGCTACTGGAAACCACTTCATTTTGTAAAAGACTACAAAGGGGTTGTGTGTAGCAGCTGCTAAGAAAATGAACAGACTGTCAGGGAATATTTTACATTCCCGATATAAAATTTAGAGGTTCATTTTAAAGGGAAACCATTTTTATGTAACCCAGGGACTACCTGTACAATGATGGATGTGTTGCGATTTTGAGCGAAAGAGCAAATCTTATGCAAAGAGCACTGACAGCACAACTTTATATTTCATTCTATTTCTCCCATCTACTTCAGTATGAGTGGCAGAGAGCAGAAAAAATATTTAATTATATAAATGTTATATTAACCCCTTTTACCGACGATTGTTTTCAACTTAATGACAAGACTCGATTTTTAGAATCTGACATTTGTCGCAATAATTGGTTATAACTTTGGAAAGTCTTAACATATCCAGAGGATTTTGAGATTGTTTTCTCGTGACACTATGGGGCACATTTACTTACCCGGTCCAGTCGCAATCCAGCGGCGCGTTCTCCGACGAGGATTCGGGTCTTCTGGGGTTCACTACGGTCCGTGCACCTAATATCCACCAGGTGTCACTGCTGCGCCAAGGTCCGTCTGAGTTCACCTTCTTCGTCCCGGTGTGCTGTTCTTGCGACACAAATTTCTATTAAAAATTCAGCTGTTTTTCCGAATCCGTCAGGCTTTCCGACGGCCACGCCCAACCGATTTCTGTCGCGTGAAAGCCGGCGCTGATGCGCCTCAATCCGATCGTGTGCGCCAAAATCCGGGGGCAATACGACGCAAATCGGAAATATTCGGGAAACCCAACGAAAATGCGTGATTCGGACCTTTAGTAAATGAGCCCCATTGTACTTCATGCTAGTTGTAGAATTTAATTCTGGAAATCAATGAAAATTTGGTAAAAATTCTGAAAAAAATGTAATTTTAAAAGTTTGAAATGTTCTGCTTTCCAGGTAGTTAGTTAAACTACCTAAAAAGCTTGATAACTAACATTTCTGGAATGTCTGCTTTATGTTGGGATGATATTTTATGAGTCCTCTCATTTTTCTATGATGTTATGAGGCTTAGAAATTTAGGTTCGATTTTTCAAACTCACATTTTGAGGGACAACTCCGATTTCAAATGACTGTAAAAGGCCTAAATGATAGTAAAACCCCATTAATTACCCTACTATAGAAAATGCACCCCTCAATGTATGTAAAACAACTTCTATTAAGTCTATTAACCCTTTCATTTTTTCACATGGGTTTAAACAAAACAAAAAGTGCTATTTAGATACTTTGAATTTTTTTGGAAAATACATTCATTTAGACACAAATGTATTAAATGATGAAATGCTCTGCAAAGTTTGATGCCCAATTTCTCCCGAGTGTGCTCAGACCCCATATGTGGTGGTAAACTGCTGCATGGGCACATGGGGTGATTAGGGGACTTTTTTTTTAATTTAATTACAATTATAAAATTATTTTTACTTTTTTTTTACATTTTTAATTTTTCCAGACTTGGGCTTCAGCAAGCGTTCATTCGATGACGTATTCAAGCCCTTACACTACTGCCATACACTTCTATTGCAGTGTATAATGTAAGTAACTGAGCATGAGTCACAGCCGGGTCCTGCCAGGAGGCAGAACCCAAGGTGAAGAAAACCTACCACGCTTGGGGTACATGCCGGACCTCAGGACTGCAGCAGGAAGGATTGGATCCCCCAAAGTTTTTCCGATCCAAAGTGTAAGTGCAGGGTCTGGGCTGTGATGACACAGCCTGACATCGGCACTTACATGACCAGATATCCCGCAAAAACTTCTTCTTCTGAAGCGTCAACATACAAAGGGGACGCGTCAGAAGAAGTACCCTTTATGGGTGCCGTAAAAACACGATATGGAGGTCATAAAGGGGTTAAGTTCTACAGACACCTGCCTTTGACCATCGTCTGACATTCTCTTTTATATCATAAAAATGATATAGCAGCAAACCATCTAAGAGGGACAGAAATATTAGATTCAAATTTGTCATCTATATTTTGTGTATGAATTATACATACATTGATATGCCACACAAAAACCAACAGAAAATTTTCCCATAAAACATCCCAAGCAACTGTGTTCTTCCGGGAAATAGCAGGAAGAAGACCGTCATCGTCCCTTTGGTGTGGGGCCATGATGTTCTCCTTCTGTCTTTCTTGATTCTTCCCCCCACCAATTAGCGCTGAAATCTCAAGTGGTAACAGATGAAAAAATAAACAAAAGCAAAAGAAGGTGGATGTGAGCAACACAAACAGGGGCGCAGTTTAGCAAATTGCCAAATCTACCTAACTAGAAATGCATCTTTTATCAGATATTGATATTTTTTGTCTGAGGCTTTTCTTGTGTGCTTGTTTTTCCTTTTTTTCTTTGGATGTTATGTACCTTTGGTTCTGGTTGCCTGTGACACATGCACAAATATTGTCTTCTTAGCACCTGCTTTTGTCTCTCTTTTTTTAAGACAGTTGCAGGCTCCATGGACAAAGATTGTGCTGAGCTGGGATCTGAGTATGCCTGGGGAGGTATAGAATTTTGCCTAAGAAGTTGCTAATTTGCTCATAAATGGGGAGTGAAGAAGGGCGCATCAAAGAAAACATCGGTTTTGAAAATCTACATTAGAACACTGCAACAGACATATACAATGGCAAACTCCTCGAAACCTTGACATAGACGCCAAAAATGAGCAAATAGTCCAAAAAAAGGAAAGAAAAGTGTCACAGAAGGGCCCACAGTTTAGAGTCAGCCAGGATGTAACAACTGTCACGGAGATCAGGAGGAGGAGTCTGTGGACCCTCTGGACCACAGCGGGAGATGATGGTACTAGCCGACACCCGGGACCGTAGTCTAAGTGGCACCTGGTTTTCAACAGGTGTGACTAGGGCCTTGGTGGCAGCCAAGGTAGTACGGCAGGAGATGCAGGACACTGTCCGTGCCTGGGGTGACAGCAGGAGAACAGCTTTGGAGAAAACGTTGGAACTCATGGCAGGAACACAGGAGCTGGCACACGACACAGGCAGGCAGGAACGTACTGGCACACGGAACTGGCAGGCAGAGGCAGAGGGGACCACAACACAAAGAGGGGCACGGGTGTGCCTGCATTCCAAGACATAGATTGTGGGGGAACCCGTGACAAAAAGAACAAGTCAATATAAAGTTACAGGTCCCCCATAGACTTTAGGCTGCAAGAGAAGGGTGGGAAGGGAGGATGCAATTGTGTGGGGTTCTGTGTTTGGAGTGTGTTGACAGGGCCGGCGCCAGCACCCGGCAAACCCGGGCAAGTGCCGGGGCCCACAGCTGCTGGGAGGGCCCACTCGTGGCCAGATCTCATCCCCCAGCAGCCGGGCCGTGCCGGGTGCTGGCACCGTAAAGCGGCGCTCCGTTTACCGCAAGACCCTGCCATGCAGCGAAACCCCCGTCCGAAGCAGTAGTGCCGTGCCGGGTTCTAGCGCCGTAAAGTGGCGCTCCGTCTGCTGCAGGATGCTGCGCGTGAGGCCACCGGCAGAAGGAGGAGGACGGCGAAGGGGAAGCTCCGGACCTGACCAGAAGACTGAGGTGAGTAGTGTTCTCTTTATTTTAACGGTCACATTTACTAGTGCATGAGGGGTGAGGAGGCAGCTGTATAGAATGAATGGGGGGGATGAGGAGGGGGCTGTATAGGAGATGATGGTACTAGCCGACACCCGGGACCGTAGTCTAAGTGGCAAAAACCAGGCAACACGTACACCACGAGCCCGGGTGGCAGCCAAGGTAGTACGGCAGGAGATGCAGGACACTGTCCTTGCCTGGGGTGACAGCAGGAGAACAGCTTTGGAGAAAATGCTGGAACTCATGGCAGGAACACAGGAGCTGGCACATGACACAGGCAGGCAGGAACGTACTGGCACAAGGAACTGGCAGGCAGAGGCGGAGGGGACCGCAACACAAAGAGGGTCACTGGTGTGCCTGCATTCCAAGACATAGATTGTGGGGGCACCCGTGACAAAAAGAACAAGTCAATATAAAGTTACAGGTCCCCCATAGACTTTAGGCTGCAAGAGAAGGGTGGGAAGGGAGGATGCAATTGTGTGGGGTTCTGTGTTTGGAGTGTGTTGATTTATACTTGTGATTTATATGACAGACAACACATAAACATAGCTCCCAACAAGGGCCGGCACTATGGGTAGGCAAAGTGGGCAGTTGCCCCTGTGAATTTAACGTTCCCTTTGCTGCATATTTTGGTGAATATATTTCTCTCTTATTGCCTTTTATTTCGTGATAGTTTTTTTTTTTTTGCTGAAATTGACTGATACGATGAACATTCGATCATCTTCACCTAATGTCGCTATTTTATATTAACACTGCAACCCAGATGTCCATAAAGTTATATGTAACACCAAAAACACACACATGTTCTGGAATAAAGTTTTTATATGATACCATCATCCATATTATTTACACCTATGTTATGACGTTCTCACTCAAATTCTTATGAAGCGATGAGTGTTCTGTTATTGTGCTGCTAATACATTGCCACACATCTACAAGTCACTTTAGATTGGTTTATAATTATATAGTTATTTAGTTGGGTTACCATTGTGTAAGGGGGCTAACAATGATAGATCTGTGTCAATCTCAGTGCAATTTTCTGCAAAAATTGTCTGTTGCCCCTGTGGATTTAACGTTCCCTTTGCTGCATATTTTGGTGAATATACACATGTGGGGTCTGTATGATCTCATCACATCTTACTGTTTTAGGAAAGTATATTTTCGAGGAAATTTTGAATGTTAAAGGGGTATTCTCGTCTGGGCACTCACATTCAGTTTGATAAATATGCCATATATAAACATTTCTTCAATTAGATGTTATTAAAAAAATGTTCCTGTGTGAAGATAATTTCTCATAAATGTAGTCATTTTGTCCCTTAGAAACGAGATAGCTTCCTCGGATACGACCACCTCTACTGGAGAGATTGCACAAAGAAACAAAAAGGTTTTGTATATGAACTGTCCAGGAGTTACCACCTGTTCCCACAGCCATCCTGTGGTAATGATCACTGAATCCAGGAGGTCAGGCAGGACTCTATAGTGCAAGTCTGGCCACCGCTGCCAGAGTGTGACGTGGTCGTATCCGAGGAAGCTATCTGGTTTCTAAGGGACAACATGACTACATTTATGAGAAATTATCTTCGCACAGGAACATTTTTTTAAATAACATCCAATTGAAGAAATGTTTACATATGGAAGATTAGTAAAACTGAATGTGAGTGCCCAGATGAGAATACCCCTTTAATTCTGTTTTAGTGCTATATTTTGCAGGTTGTGACTGTTTTAAAATTTGTAGCTGAAAAGCAGATATCTAGTTATTACAGTTTTAGTGATATTATGTGGATTTATTTATGTGAACATATCAATATGGGAGATTTGTGAACTCTACACATGTCCATCTATTACATTAAGGAGATGTGATTATGTGGATTTATTTATGTGAACATATCAATATGGGAGATTTGTGAACTCTACACATGTCCATCTATTACATTAAGGAGATGTGAAGATAAATATTTTCTGTTTGGAGCACATTTTTTGCCATCAAAGTCAAATTTTAAGTATTTTTAATAAAATGTTTCAGTTTGAATCAAAATTGCATGAAGGCGCCTATGTCTATAAACTCTTAAATGCAATTTTCAAAATGGGGCAAGTGTCTGGTTTCAGAAAATATGTGGTTTGTTGGATTTACTTTAATTCTTTTTGCTGTAATTTCGATTTAATTTTTAAATGTCAAAATTGTAAAAATTGCTCTGGTCAATAACGCGACAAAATATCCAGAAATGCCGAAGGGTGAAAGGGTTAATACTGCTTGGTTGAATTCCCAGTTGAAGATGCTTCTCATCTATCTCCTGTCTATATGTCTATCTGTCTTGTTATCTATCTCCTATAATCTGACTATTTATATAGGTGTTTCTTTTATCTATTTACTAATCAATCTTTTATTTCTCTTCTACTGTATTTATCTCTCATATTTATCTATTATATATATAATCTACTTTATAGTTCTGCATCTAGAAATCTCTATCATCTTTCATATTTATCTTCTATCATAATAATTATAAATAATAATTCTTTATTTATATAGTGCACACAGATACCGCAACGCTGCACAGAGCTGCCAGATCAGTCCCTGTCCCCAATGGGGCTCACAATCTATTCAACCTACCAGTAATTTTTTGGAGTGTGGGAGGAAACCGGAGGGAACCCACACAAACACAGAGAGAACATACAAACTCTTTGCAGATGTTGACCAGCGCTGTAAGGCTGTAGTGCTAACCACTGAGCCACCGTGCTGCCCATCATTCTCCCATCATCTATCTATCTCCTATAAAATTCTCCCATATTACAGTTTGTTTTACCATACTAAAGGGAGCCTCTTGCTGACTGGTCATAAGATAGTTTTATTTTGGGGCCCCACTTTGTCTAGAACCAGCCCTGCTCCCAACCGTGCTGGTCACATTTTGGGGGTCTGTCCCGCTGTCACGGGCGGTTGAGAGGATGTCCCGGGCTTATCCTTAATACCCCGGGTTGTCCCGCCTCCTGGTCCCAACCCCAACAAATTACAATGCAGAGACCAGGAAGTGGGATCTTGCTGCCTCCATACATCTCAGGAAAGATCAGTGACTTTTTATTTAACACCCAGGAACATGGGAGTGACAAGATGTAAGGGGGCAGAGGAAGCCACAACATGTGAGGGGACAGGGGGAGCCACATCATGTGTGGGGACAGGGGGAGCCACATCATGTGTGGGGACAGGGGAAACCACAGCATGTAGGGGATAGGTGGTGGCCCCAGCATGTGGGGGACACAATGAGCCACAACATGGAGGGGCAGGAGAAGCCACAGCATGTGAGGGGACAGGGGGAGTCACAGCATGTGAGGGGACAGGGGGAGTCACAGCATGTGAGGGGACAGGGGGAGCCAAATTATGTGAGGGGACAGGGGGAGCCAAATTATGTGAGGGGACAGAGGGAGCCACAGCATGTGCGGGGACAGGGGGAGCCACAGCATGTGCGGGGACAGGGGGAGCCAAAGCATGAGAGCTGACAGGGGGAGCCACAGCATGAGAGCGGACAGGGGAGCCAAAGCATGAGAGGGGACAGGGGGAGCCACAGTATGTGAGGGAAAAGGGGAAGTCACAGCAAGTGGGGGGACAGGGGAAGCCACAGCATGTGAGGGAACAGGGGTAGCCACAGCATGTGGGAGCACAGGGGAAGCCACAGCATGTGAGGGGACACAGGGAGGAACTGATATCATGCACCTTGGCACTATTGACTGCTACGTGCCAATTGTCTGTGCCCCATCATGATGTTAAATGTACCTGGAGCGTTCATGGACTTTCTAATTTTTTTTTTTGGTCAAAAACACCGCTATTTATAAATTGTAACTAGTAATCTTACTTGTTGAAGGGGTTTCCCCACTAAACAAGTTAATTTGCTGATCGTTGGGGGTCTCACTGATTAGACCCTCACAGATCATGAGAACAGGGAGCCAATGTAGCCCCGTCGCTCCCTGTATTGAGCAGAGAAGCCGGTTGCGCATGATCGGGCTCGCTCGTTCATCTCTATGGAGCTGACTGAGATTGGGGAGCAGCCAGGCCATGCGCGATCAGCTGCTCCACTCATCGGGGAGCGGCGAGAAGGTGGATATGAAGGGGTCCAATGTACCCCCATCGGACCCCATCAGATCCCCCCTCTCGTGATCCCATCACTGAGATCCTCACTGATCAGAAAGTTAGGCTCTGTCCTGTGGATAGGGCCTAAATTGTTTTGTGGAAAAACCCCTTGATAGGAACCAATTTGAGAACATTCACTAACTTTCGATATTAACATAAATGATCCCCTTAAACCAGGATACTTCCACTGAAACCTGCAGTGAACAATCTGTAGTATGGCTATGTAAGTACCTGGGCTGACCCGACTCCTTTATTTTTTATTTCAATCATTCATTTAAGTAACTTAGGTTGGGTGAAATGTAAAAATGAAAAACATGGAACAATCTTTTGTGTGTTTTATAGCTTTAGGCAATGATAAACCCAAATCCAAACAGAACTACTTTGCCTTTGGCTAATAAACTGGAAGCTTCAAGTGTTAATGAAAAATTTTTTTTATTAAAGGTCACATACATACTTGTATGCCCATTTGTACAAATCTATACATAAAATATTAATTTTACCTCCTTTGTATAATTCCATTTACTAATTGTTATAAATGTTATAATTATTATAGAAATGTATAAAATATGTAAAAAAAAAGGTACTCGTAAAGGGTTAAAACTGTTTCAAATGAGATATGTCTAAGTCAGTGAGAGGACAGGAAACCACTGAGCTGAAAAATGTTGAAAGGAGATGTGACTTTCTCATCTAAAAAGTACCAGTATCTAAGCTACTTTCAGCCCCGTGGGAGGGTTGTGGAAACGCCCTGAATCCCTCAAGCTTTCCTGTACAAAAAGAAACTTACTTCAATGTTCTTTACTATGATTTACATAGGAGAAAGTAAAATATATGCTCTCCTTAGTCATAATTTGAAAAAATAGAAATACATTTTGTTAAGTTTCTATTTTGCGAATAAATGGAACACATATAAGGTGGGGTTCAAAGCCCACAAAACAGAAAAAATGATAAAACATCAATCCAAACGCTGTGGGGCAGCACAGTATGGCAATGACCAGAGGGCAAAAGAGAAACAGTATATAAGACAGTATATGCCTTACAAGGTATTGCAAAGAGGAATTGTTTTCCTTTTCCCAGCATGAAAACATATTTGCATATCTCCCAGAATCCCCTGTAAAAACAAAATAAAAGTTATGCCTACCTCCTCCAGTGATCCAATTGTCCCATGCCACCTCCCATCAGTGCTCTTCCCCTGTTTGTTTACAGAGGCAGGTGCTCCCACCTGTCCACTGCCATTCACAACATTAGACTCATTACTGTATCAGGCAAGCTGAAGTCGTTGGGAGTAGTCGCCTGCAAAGAGGGAAACGGCACTGATGAAGAGAGGAGGTAAGCATAATTTTTTGTTTTATTTTTTGACCACCCCCAGGTCAGTTATATAGTTTTTCAAGATTCCAGACAGCCCCTTTAAGTGACGGTGATGTTGAAGAACATATAAGAAGTCCATCTGCAGAAGACCTGGTGAATGGAGCTTTGAGAATTGTTGAAGTCTTGTAGCAGTTCCACTGAACCAGGCTCAACGACGGACATGTAGAAGAACAGGCAGGCGGTAGCTGGGAGCAGGGGTGAGATTCCAAATGACGGAACACATATATAATTTCATGTTGGGGGCCAAGGTTAATGTAGCCTCCAAATCAATCTAGGTCTTGTCAGAGTTGTGATGCCACCAATTTTCCGCGGCTGCCAATACACACCCCTGAAATTTTTTATAGAAGTCATAGTCATTTTTACAAAACACAGCTCCAAATTCCTTGCATAAATGAAGAGATAAAATTCTGCCTGCCTACAGCCACCACTAGAGGGAGATAATGAAGTTACTACATACTGCTTTAGAAAAAATGTAATAATTTGTGCAGCAAATTCTGCTATTTCATCCACGAAAAACATAAAAGAAAATTGAAACACAATGCAAACATACATAGAGGGGGCTGTGCCGATCGCATATGCGTTTCCATTGAAATGCATGCGATCAGTAAAGAGATCCCAGTGTTTTGCATTGTTTAAATGGAAACATATGTGCGATAAACAACAGTCCCTGGTGTTTGCATTGCGTTTGTAAATGCTATACAAACGCAACATGTGGCCGTACCCTAGCTGTCATGATTAATGCCCGCTTATCTATTAGGTGCCACAGTTGAATATAAATACCTTACACTGTGACTACACATGGCCATATTTTATCCAGTCAGCACCCCCAGTAACCTCAATCTGTTGATCATTGGGGGTCTCAGTGATGGAACCCCACAGATCACGATCACCGTTGTACCCTGTTTCACTACAAAAGAATGGCGCAACCGGTAACATACATGCTGCCCCTCCATTTAGTGTCTATGGAAGTAATGGAGACACCTGAGTACAGAGCTTGTATATTAGTGATGGGAAGTCCGGCTCTTCTTAGTGAGCTGGATGATTAGGCTCAGCCGACTCTTTTTATAAAAGTGCAGTCAGTCACCCCACTTTTAAGCTGATTTTATTGGGTTAAATGGGGGGGGGGGGTGAGCCGATTAGGGGGCGTGGGTAAGTGAGCTATTGACTCACTAATGGGAGCCAACTCCCGGCTTTCACGCAAAAGAGCCGGCGCGTTTGCAAACGACCCATCACTATTGTATATGATGAAGAGATATATATATATATATATATAGAGCACCAGGGCGTACAGCTGCACCTTGGCAATCTTTGGCAGTGCCACTAAACTCCACATATATATATAGTTAGCAGAGAGTTAAATTCCATTCACATGGTAGAAATGCATCTATATAGTAGAAATCCATCCAGTTATTTCAGTATATAATATGCAAAATATATTTTTAAAAAAATCTGGTGGAGAATGAAGACGGCAAAAAATGTAATGAAGGACCGCGGTGACGCGCGACAGAGAAAAAAGCGCGGCCACGAGACGGCTGGCCGCTGGCGGGAGCGCGCGCACGGGAAAAGCGCGCTTCATCCGCTGTTTCCGTTAGGCCGGGGGCGCGCTTGTGTGGGGAGGGATAGGTGAGTGATGGGAGCACAAGTAATGGCGGCCATGGAGATCACCCAGTGCACTGCTGTCATGTCTGTCCTCAGTGAAGTGTATATGAGCTGGTGCTGATAGAGGTGTAAGTTGTGTTAGGACTACAAGTCCCAGCAGTAGTCTTACTGCACATATATGAAGCCCATGTTGTCACCCTGGGCCTGGTGTCACCTGCAGGTTGTGGCTGAGCTGTGGGTGAGTGGTAGATAATGGGCAATAGTATAAATCCAATAATAAGCCTATAGCAACACAACTGCCTATATAAGGAGTGATGTTCAGTGGTGATGAGGACCTGTGAGCAGTGATGTGACAGGCAAATTGCAAAACAAACGTTGTGTGTGAACGCGGCCTTACTGTTCAGAAAATGGCAATGTGGTTTTGCCAGCCATTCTCCATAAACAATGTGCTGAATGTGAGAAAACTGCACAGACTTGCATGACTCTGTGGGACTGTACCATAGTATTTCAATAACGGATATGCTGTGGAAGCCTTGGCACTTCATTATGTAACCTGTTTATTTTTCAAAGCATGTAAATGTGCATTATCTTATTTAGATGCACTGTCGTCAGAGTGCTATTTGGTCCTGTTGAGAGTAAGGTCGCGGTCATATTTGCCGCTAGGCCAGTGCATGGTGGGAGGGCCCCAGCCACATTGCAGATGCGTTTCCAGTGAAACACGTGATTGATAACCAGGCCCCGAAGTTTTGCTTTTAAAGGGGTTTTCCCACAGATGAAGAGAACAGGGGGTCCGTTGGAGTAATGGAGAAGACCGCCGCGCATGAACGTTTTGCTCCATTAATCCAGAGAGCGCCGAGCGCTGTGCTCACCAATCTCCGCAAGCTCCATAGAGATTAATGAAGCAGAACAGTCATGCGCAGCCATTACTCTGAGGGAGCGACGAGTGGTCTGACAGACCACTGGTTCTCGCAATCTGTCAGGGGCTGAGACCCCCACTTATCAGCAATTTAGGCCCTATCTCATGGAAAACCCCTTTAAACACTACAAGATACTGGTATCTGATTGCCAATCACATGCATTTCCCTGGAAACGCATATGCGATCGGACCGAGGCCTGCCCCAATGTGCTAGCATTGCGTTATGAACGCTATTAGCGCATGTGACCACGGCCTAAGGCTATACGCACACAGATGGCACATAAATCCCAAATTTTTCATTTCGCATAATTTTTATTCACGTTTATAAACTTTTCAACAATACATACAAAAACTTTCCCATAAAATGCAATACCTTTTAATGGACCGGTGACTGCAGCTATTATTTGAACCGTGAGACTGATCCATTAAAATGTAGAGCTTGTCCTAGTCAGATCTGGTTTTCAGGGATCATTTGCAGGTTATAGACTTTTCTGAGGTTTGTGATAAACTGATGCCATACTGACAAGCATATAGGGCAAAGGTCAATACCCAACATAGACCAAACACTGTTCGTTGGGAATAAAATATCAACAATCTTTATTATAAGCTATTTACTGCAATCAAGACAAATGTTGTTAATACACATAAAATATTCCACAAGACACAAAAAAAAAAACCCCAGGAAGAAGTGACGGCGAAACGTGCGTCGGGGTGCTGTGGTGGTGGTCAAGCCTTTCTCCCGCAGTTTTGCATTATGTCACACCCGGGTGGGTAATATGAATGTGTATAAAACTTGGCTCATATACTTGGTATTATAGTGGAGATGTATTTGTGGACTTGCTTTGGACCACCAACACACTTTTTTTTTTGTCCTTGGTGGAATATTTATGCGTTTAACAACATTTGTCTTGATTGCTGTAAATAGCTTATAATAAAGATTGTTGATATTTTATTCCCAACGAACAGTATTTGGTCTATGTTGGGTATTGACCTTTGCCCTATATGCCTTTATTGGTATTGTTGTTGTTGTCGTCTTGGTGTTAGGATCTATACAGGAACTGGGTTATCTGATTGGTATTCATGATGCCATACTGATTCACTTGCAGAGAGTTCTGCAAAAGAATGCTATTTTCACAGCATATGAAACGGGTTTCATTTATGTATGGGATCCAAGATCTGTCTGCCTCCGCATGTAAAGGCTTCTCTGGTATAAACTGCAGTCCCTGTCATGGGAATGAACCCCTTACTTGTGTACAAAGGGCTGTCTTACCTCTGGACCAATTCTCATATTAGATTTTCTACATGGACCATCTGTGATACTTGCCACCTGCACAAGTTTGGTCTGATGTCACCTCAATTCTTGTCGCATAGAAGTAAATTGGTGCGTGATAACAGAAGCTCTGCACTCGGATGCCATCCTAGTGCGGTCACATTTTCACGCATATGTTGCTAGGAGATGCTAAAAGAAAGAGGATGTAGTTCAGAGTGGTAAAAAACAGATGTGTCAATCTGACAACTTGCATGACATTTAGACTATGAATATGGAAATCTGGTATGGTATCTTTCATCTGAGAGGTTAGGAGAGCGAGGGTGGCCACCCATGTACTGTTCCACCCCAGGGAGAAGGGAGCGATGGGGCTCCAAGACTTTAAGTTGTATTACTGGAGAGCTAGGGGTGTGTGTCCCTTGCTCCGCCAACTTCTTTTGTTATGGGCGAGAGAACATTTTCTCTACTACACTGTGGGCTTTGATAAATTCACTCCCTTCTGGAATAACCTGGCCCTTTCCAAGCTCTCCTCAGTAGCCAGTGATA
Organism: Engystomops pustulosus; assembly: GCA_019512145.1. Taxonomy (NCBI): domain Eukaryota; kingdom Metazoa; phylum Chordata; class Amphibia; order Anura; family Leptodactylidae; genus Engystomops; species Engystomops pustulosus. The sequence goes on along the minus strand of CM033642.1, from coordinate 225,137,936 downwards.
TATATGGGTAATATATGTGAGGACGGTGTATTCCGCTCATTCTAGCAGTTGAAAAAACGCTTATGATAAGCCAAATTTATTCCATCTAGCATTCCTCCAACTCCACAACGTTGTAACTGCTAAGTTTCCAGGAGAGCAGCTGGTGAAGAGCCCCTTCCCTATTTTTCCCCTTTTTCTAGAAGAACCAGGCAGAGACCTCAACTCCCACCTGGTATTGTGAGTTGTTGACAGATGAGGAGTGGGATATAGCCCTTACCAAACCCAAACTGCTCTCCCCCTGCCTTGGTGATAGGATGTTGCAAATTTATGTCCTCTACTGTGCATACTTAACCACTCAGTCAGTAAGTTCGTTTCAGGTTTCCTTCACCTTTGTCCTAAGTGCTAGGGGACCTTGGCACTTTCCTTCACCAGCTGTGGTCTTGCCCTGTGGTGCGAGGCTTCTGGCCACAAATCTGAAATTTCTTTTCGATGAAATGGCAGCAGAAGGGTCCATGATGACCCCAAAATAGGCCTCCTCCTGGTAGACCCGGAGATATTCACCAGGCCTTTGTTACAGAAAAACTATACTGTGCCAGAAAACCAATAACTTGGTTTTGGATGGACAACTCACCCCCCAACCCTGCACGTTTTGGTTTAAGATGGTGAATTCCTCCCTCTCCCTTAAAAAATGGGTCTTTATTCATAGGAAAAAAGATAAGAAATTTGATGGACGCCCCCACAATCCCCGTTTAACTGCACCACCAAGTGATTGGGTTACAGTTTCCCATTCCTGTCTTATATATACGTTATTTATGCCAATGTAGCCAAGTTGTCCCTTAGAAATAATTCTTTTATATGAAATGGCCCGAGATTTATTCATGTCCCACAGCCATCCTGGGCTACTGAATGCTGAGTCCATGGGGTCAGGTGCCTCAAAAAGCGCATGTCTCAGGGATCGGTGGTGGTCGTATCCAAGGGCATCTTGTTCCTAAGGCACAACATGGCTAGATTGATGGGGAAAATTATGTTCACACAAGTGCATCCTTTTTAAAATCATGCGATTGAAGAAATGTATATATGATAGGTTAATTAAATTAAATGTGAGTTCCCTGATTAGAATACCATTTAAGGCTGCATGGAGAAGGCCTCCAGGCTGACCCTTCTCCAGACAGGGCAGGCGAGTGCCGATTTAGATTGCAGACACTAGTGAAAATGGTTGTTAACCTTTTAAATGATTGAAAGAAAGGCTAGGGGCCATCAAAAGCTGAATGCCTCAGAGTAAAATAAGATGGGCCAAAAATATAACTATAATATAATTTTTGGGACAAAATAAAACGGATTGCACCCCAAGTGTCATACTGACGATATGTTCAAATACGAAACAAAATGTTTTCCCCAAATTTTTATATATTTCTGTTTCAATAGTCCCAAAATGTGAGCCAAATGTCTAAGCCGCAAAATTAAAGCAGGTTCTAAATTACTTGGTGATTTGCAACCTTTTTGGTTTATTAAATTTTGCATAATTTTTGTTGTGTCCATTTTGTTTGTTGTACAATTATATATTTTTTGTTAATTAAGGGATTTTATTTCTTTTCCAATGATTTACCATCATTTGTTACTAATACTTGTTAGAAATGGAGTGTGGATCTGAATAATACATATGTGTGCATGTAATTGGTTCACAGTTTAGATACAGCAAGTACAAAGTCTTTATGAAAATAAATAGGATCTTCTAACCCCATGGGAGATATTTCCTTTCATTAGCTATTGAACATGCCTGGATGACTCCTTTGGGGTTATCTAATGGTACAAAGCTGTTAAATAGGAGTAAGGAGTGTTGTGTAAATATTGTTAGCTGCGTGGAAAGTCATATCAATATTTGAAGATGTTTTTTAAATTTTGTAGGTTTTTTTTTATAGATATGTTGTATCACTTCTAGGCACGTGTATCTACTTGTTTAAGGACAGGAATGTAAATTGTAGTATAACTCACAAAATGGCATCTTATTTAGCCTTTTATTGTCATGCAGTTGTGCCTCTGGGGCCTCTACAAGACTGGATTAAGCGGGATGCTACTATAGCATGCAGTCTACCAGGACATTTGGGCTGCTTCCAGATTTTAAGTCCTCACACCCTATGCATCCAGAAATTTCTGACCAGTCGGTTTCACAGGCTTGCTGAAATTGCACTGTGGGAATCGTTCATCTTCTATGCAAAGTTTGGAAGTGTCTACATGAGAAAACTGGATTTACCCAGAGTTTTAATGCTGCTCTAATATTTCTTTCTCTAGGTATATAGCAGTGATGGCGAACCTTTTAGAGGCCGAGTGCCCAAACTACAACAAAGACCCGCTTATTTATCGCAAAGTGCCAGCACAGAAATTTAATTTGTGATTTATACTCCCTTCTCTGTCACAGTTTTCATTGATACAAACACCCTGAGGCACCAATAAAGCAGAAAATAGTCCCAGGTAGAGCTGTCACTTTAAAATAGCTCTGTGCACAGCAAGTCCTGGGCTGTCTGGGACTGCTGGAAGATACCTGGAGTCATCTCTGGTGATGGCCTGAGTGCCCACAGAAAGGGCTCTGAGTGCCACCTCTGGCACCAGTGCCATAGGTTAGCCATCACTGGTATATAGCATAGAACAAACGGTTTCCCATAGGGTCACATAAGAAATTGGAATGGTTTTAGAGGGCCAGACTAACATACTTCTATACAATATATATAAAATATCTAAACACTTTATTCCGTATATAACCTATCCCCACATAAAAACCGTAAATAAAACATTACAATGAATTAATGAAAATATGGAGGACCTAATTGCATCATTAATAATGAGGAGGGGAGCTCAAATTTTCCAATGAGATGTGGGTTGTACAATTCCCAGGTCTGCTATAGAAGGTTTTCTATACACTACAGTACTTATGTAATTATATGTATTATCTTTCTGTAACCTTCCCTGTCTTCTTTCTTCTGTTCAGCATGTAAAACTGAGAATTCATCATACTTCAAGCTACAACCCTTCATCTTCACTGCATGTCCCATGCTACTAAGCCATGTTAAGGGAAAGCAACAATAACTTCCGTTTCTCACCCAAAAAGTCAGAGAATGCCCTGGTAGAGGAATATAAGAGAGAACTTGAACTGGTAAAAAAAGAATTGGAAAATGAAAAATTAAGGACGCAGGAAGTAAGGAAAAAGTGTACATCAGAGATAAAACGGTATAAGGAGACATTCGATAGAGAAAAGAGGAAGATTGTGGATGATTTGAAGTCTAAGTTGGAGCAACAACAAAGCCGTGAGCTGCAGCAGCTGAAAGAATCAGTATTACGAGAAAGAGAATTAGAAATTAAGCAGCTGATGAGATGGAAGGATGAGGAACTAAGAGAACTTCAATCACTTCTGCAAAAAGAGAGGGATACAGCTGTTAGACAAGCACGAGAGCTGCAGAAACAACTGATTGATGAATTGGTGAATAAAGGTTATACGGCAAAGTCTAGCAATGCCAAAAAGTATGAACTTGAATTATCATCGGCTAGCGAATGCCATTGTAAACTTCAGGATGTCTTGTCTAAGATCCGCTGGGAATATGATAGTGAACAGGCAGCACGCATTCGGCACCTAAAAGTGGAGCTGGACTTGGCGAGAAATCTCTTTATTAAATACATTCTGGACATTAATAACAGTAATTCATTGACTCTTTTAAAGGTAAAGGCAAAGCCATTTGATTGTGGAGAGATAAAATTTGGACGCTATTCTCTTGGTAGTCGCAACCCCAGGCCACTGTCACTAGACGAGGCATCGTCAGGACCACATCGCCACGAAAATATAAAACCAAGGCCGCAATCTCATGAAAGTGCACTGCCAAGAGCGAAATCGCTTGAGTATATTTTCCCAGAAGGTGACTCCCCACACAAATGCATTGAAAAGTTATTGAAATTCACTCCAGAGAAGGAAGAAATCCAAACACTTAATCTAATCGATAGCCATGAGAATCTAATATCTGACACGGAAGCAAAAAATGATTCCTTTCCATGGCGCTCATTTGAGAATGATGAGCACCAGTTATCTGAAAATACTAGGGAATTGTGTCTTGATATTTCGGAAGTGACCAGTGCAAATAACTGTACAACGTCATTGGAAACCCTTGATTCCAGCCAAAGCTATGCGCTACCAAATGTTGATAGTTTGCAGCTTTTACCGGTAAGATGTTTTTTTGATTGATAATTGTGGACACGATTGGATACTTTCGATTATTACAAGATGATTGTTATTGGGGTAGATTTCTGAATGTAAGTCTGTGATCACATTATGGTTTTGCTGCTTTTTCTACAAAATGTGGTGAGTTTTGTTACAAGTTCAAATCGCAGCAAAAAAACCCCATTCTCAATAACATATTAGACAGACTGTCCTCTTCCCATATAAGTGGGGTTTACACTACAGGAATATTCGGCCTTTTAAATTGACAGATTCAAAGACCAAGTATCAGGGCAGATGGAAAATAATATTTGCAATATTGGAGATGTTTAGCGACCACAAGAAGTGTGCCCGGGTTATACAGCGGGTAAAATAAGGATTGCACACCATCAGATGTCCATAGCAGCCCATCCAAACCATGCTGGCAAATATATCAAATGAATTAATATGCTGAAAAACAGCCCTATATCATGATCTCCCCACCTTTAACCCCTTAACGACTTGGAAACATAAAAACTGAAAAATAGCCATTTTTCACTCCCCACCTTCAAAAATCTATAAATTCTTTATTTTTTCCATGTAAGGCTGTGTGATGGTTTGTTTTCTGCGTATTAAATTGCACTTCATAGTGACGATAATTAATATTCCATGCCCTGTACTGAGAAGTCGGGAAAAAAAACTCCAAATGCATTGAATTTGGTGAAAAAATGCATTTAAGCCATTTTCTTGTGGACTTTGATTTTAAGGCTTTCATTGTGCGTCCCAAATGACAAGTTTCCTTTATTCTTTGGATCGGTGCGATCACGGGGATACTAAATTTATATAGGTTTTTTTAGTGTTTTCATTTCCAAAAAAAATCATTTTGCCATCTTCTGGTGCTAATAACTTTTTCATATTTCAGTGTATAGAGCGGTGGGTGCTTTTTTTTTTTTTTTTTTTTGCGACCTGTGATTACGTTTTCAATTATACCATTTTGAGGACTGTAAGGCCTTTTGATCACTTTTTCTAGAATTTTTTTTTTATATTTTGTAAAATGGAAAAAAAGGGGCATTTCTGACTTCCGGCACTATTTTCCGTTACGGGTTTACAAACCAGGTTTTAAAAAAAGTTTTTAAAAAAATGCAATTATTTTATTGATATATATATTTTTTTTTTACTATTTTATTTTTTTCTTTTCGGACGACCTAGGGTACTTTAACCAAGGTTGTCTGATTTTACCATATACTGCCTTATTATAGAATGGCAGTATATGGGGATCTTCCACATCATTTTGCACATTGTAATAGATGGGTTAAAATGTCACAGCCTCGGGTCTTTGTATGACCTGGGGCTGTCATAGTAACTGATTGCCGCCCTCCGAGGACCTCACAGGGGGCTTCTAGCGAATCACAGCACTGCTGGGATCTCAATGCCTCCAGCAGCTTTGCTGGGGGCATTTACATGGTGAACACCCACAATGGTTTGGTGAAATATGCAGCACACTGTCACCTGGTACGGAGAGGGCTCAGCCCATGATCGATTAATTTTCACTATTGGTATATGTGGAGCCTTTGGGTAACCAATCATGGTATGTATGATGGCATCCAAAGAGTTTGTGGTCCCATCTAACCAAACTATATTCTACTAGTTTTTCACAGGCATTTCTAAATATTAAGATAATTTATACAAATCTATATATATATATATATATATTATACCCCTTTTATTTAAGCCTTCAGTTGATCTAGTTGATGTTATTTTCCCCAAGTGGCAGGATTTCTAAATAAAATACATTTCAGCTCCTGTAATGACTTTTCATGACCTCTTCATGTGTTCAATACTTTCTCCTTTTGTCATATCGCATTATAACACGTAATGTAACTAATCTACGGTTTGATTTATTTGCCATTGTGGATTGGATGGGTTGTTGTAGATATCAGATTTTATCTCAGAATTTTAACTAAATAGCATGTTTAATACTTAAAGGGGTTGTCCAGGATTATATATATAGCGCGTGGGGGGTCTATTAAAAAAAAAAACTCTGCCCCCACTCCCTTTCTCCAGCGGTGAAGCCCGTCACTGCCGGCATCTGTTTATATACAGATGCGCTCTTACTACTGAGCTCAAACTCATGAAGTAACAGGAGCGCGGCTGTACAGACCCGTCGCCGCCGGATAACCTTGGACAAGCCCTTTAATTCACCTGCTGTATATGCTGGACAGACTGCAGACTCCAAGCAGTCACACAGTTTGAGTTGTTAAAGTAAATTTCTCAACTTATCATTCCCCTTCAGAAGTGCAGCAGTGACCTTGTTGATGCTGTAAAATATTATCCTGTTTTTGGAATTGCAACTTAAAAGAAGCATTTATTGAAAATCTCCATTTATTCTGAAACTACATTTTCTTTGAACTAATGTTTGCAGGTGTGTTGCCTGCAGATATACTTTATCAAGAGATATTTCACTGTCCATGTCCATATAAACAATTTATTATTCAGATTACCAATAGTTTGTATTTAGCCTCCATATGTTTGCTCCATATATAGCTTTGTACAGAGCACCCCCTGCAGGACGGTTGGAGGGCAAAATATACAATGTGGTGTCATGTATGTAGGTTATGCTTCATTGTGAAGTGACTATTGACTCATCCCTCCAGTATAGTAATGATATATCTATTCTTATCCACAAATACAAATTCCAATACAAGGAACAACAATTCGAAAATAACACAAAGAAACCTTTTTACATATTTTAAAACATGTCCAGCTACACTATAAAACACCTAAATAGGAATAAGAAAGTGAATATATATGTTGTTTTTGTACTTTACTGTTTACTGTTAAGTCACCATAGGTCATAAAGGTGTTACTGTCTGAGCAGTTTGCACACTGCCGTCGCCCGGCGGGCACACAGCAGTGCCGGGGAAAGGAGGAGGGGGAGAGCGACGCTCACCCCAGCCCCTCTCCATAGGAATAAATGGTCATGTCCTATCTTTGTACGGTGCCGCACGTGTGCTGCACAGTACTACTCCCGTTGGGCGCCGTGCGCCCATTGCCGTCTATGGGGGACGTATATCGTCCGTATATTCTTCCCCCATACATTCGTCTGAATGAAGCCTTAGGGTGAGGGTGTCTACATGAGTAGCTAACCCACACTTTCTCCTCTCCCGTATGAAATGATATGGAGTGGGAAACCTTCCTTTGGCGAAATTGCAGGAACCCGAAGAATTAAAATATGTCTTCTGTAGAAACTTTATTGGCTCCTTGCGCTTTCATGTCCAGTAATAGGGAAGGTTGGCGCCCTTGACATTTAATGTTAAAACATTAACCTCTTTCCCCATCTGAGACCTGGTAAAACATGGTGAGAAGGGGCGACCATTACACTCCTTTCAGGGTGGCGGGTGTCATTGTAAAATAAGCAGAGGCCTCCACCTGTAGGGAAACCCGAAGATAAAGGTGGGGGGGCATGACAAAGACCAAGACAAATATTAACTGCAAAACCATATTCAAGTGATCTTGGAGGGGAAACCAGTGGCAACTCTGAGAATAGCACAATAGGAGTTAAAGGGGGGAGGGGGGAAAGGTAAATTTGCATCAAACACACACTATATACAGCAACCATCCCCCTCCAGAATACCAGGCCTCGTGTACACGACAGTATGGTCTTTTCTGTTCTGTATATACAACTGTATTCTAAATACGGAAATACGGGACGTTTTGCGCCGTATGACACCTTATCCGTATAAAACACGGTGGGCTGGCAAATGTACATGGATGGCTGTATTGCCCATTGGAATGCATTTGGCCTTTTATACGGCCGTTTTAATACGTTGTCTACACATTCTTGTGCATGGGGGCCTAAGAGAGGAGCCTTACATGGGGAGCTATAAGGAAACACTCTTTAAAAAAAAAAGAAAAAAAAGAGTGCATCAAAAATTTATTTTACATAGTGGTATCTTAATAAAGTATGTTGCTTTCCAAATACATGCAACACATAAGATAATAAGAACATGTGAATTGTTTGGGGGGGGGGGTATGGACTTGAATAGCTGGGACACCTTTGGTTTCATATTTTTTGTATTTGAAGATTTTCCAGATGCCTGTTCAGGTTATCAGACGGGCTACTCAGGACCAGTATCTCACCCTGCGGAGTCCATGGGGGAGACACGGGAGGTTGGGCATTGTCTCTTCTACCCCATTGGTGTCCATTCTGGCATTGGGGCTGGCGGTGGGGTGTAATCTCCCAGTCATGGTGATCCGGAACTTGTAGTTCAAGGGTTTGCAGAAGTCGTGAAGGTCAGAGTATGACTGTAGTGGGAAAGTCTGTCCATTACGGGTGGCCAACAAGGAAAGCCCCAGCGATAAGGAATGTTGTCTTGATTAGCACCCTGAAACCACTTCTATTATATGACAAAATAGAGACGGAGAGACGTAAGGAAGGGGACTTTGAAAAGGTACAATCACTTATGAAAACTTTTCGGTACACTACATGGTGTAACAATGAACAATTGAGAGGTAGACTGGGAGCCTTGGAGTATAGAGATTAGGGAAAGCGATCACCTGGAAAGGGAGGGGGGTTTGTTACAAGCCGGGTGGTACCAGCAGCCGGATGGCAATGTGGATAGCTGGAATCACAGGCCGAGGTTTGTTCTTAAATTAAAAAAAAAAGTTGTTTTTGCATAAATGTACTGTACTGCTGTGAAAATGGGCAAATATGCACGTGTCTGAATATCTACAATACTGTAAGAATGTTCTATTGTCTATGGCTACTTAATTGTAAACTATGCAAAGACAAATAAAAATTGTTGTTTAAAAAAAAAAAAGGAACATTGTCTTGCAGTTGGGATAATAGAGTTAACTGGCTCCTTTTATGGAGAGTTATCCAAGATGAGTCTGTAAAGATTTGAACTAGTATGCTGTTCATTCCCACCCGGGTAGACGTCCTGGCCTTCAGCATGATGCGTTCTTTTAATTCCAATAGTGAACTCTGTCGTTTCACTTCCAACAGTTGTCTAAGTCTTCTAGATGGTTTCATATCTCACACCAAATGCCTGTGCTGTAACATTATCATGGAGCTGAGCGACATATGGTCTTGTGTTGTCACAGGATGTCTCCAAGGAAATGCATGTCATCTCTGATTTCAGAGGAAAAAGAGTTGTTTACCGCGGTTTTAAAGTCCGATTTAGTGGGCAGACTTTGGAGAATAAGTTGCAATTCATTAGACGCCCAAACAGTTCTGTAAGGTTGGGGGAGGTGGCTAGTTATTGCAACGGATCCTTTTGTGTCACTAGGCCTGAGATTCCTTCTTGGTACAATAATGCTGGGAGGCTGACTGGTTCTCCTCAGCATGAGGAGGGGGAACTTGCTCCCACCCCACCCTCCTGATAGCTGTGTGAGGGGGGGATGCTCGACCTCCATGTTGAGAGGTGCCAGGGGACTCCCCACAGGGTTTCTTGCCTGACATGCAGTGTCCAAGAAGTTTCATGTGGCAGTAGATATTGCTTCTCTCCATCTCAGTCGCTGCTGTCCTGTTCAGGGCGCAGTGGGGTAAGATTCTGCCCTTGTAATTTTGTCTGGTGATGCTGCTGGAATGAGAGTTCGCCCCCGTGGTCCGCAACGGGTTGTGGCTGCTGTCACCGATCAAGGCGGGTTCTGGACACTGCTGCAGCATAACTGGAGGCTGCTGTGGCCCTTTCATATGGCTACGTGCTGTCTGGTACATATGACTATGTTCCTGTGGACTGACCATGGCTCATCTGCTGCAGTGAGTTCAGTTTAGCCAACACATGGACTGACAACTAAATGCAGGCCACATGTAGACAGCTTTGCACTGAGGGTGCATTTACACGTGGTGTTTGTGTTGCATTTTAGGCTGATTGCATCTGTGTTGCCAGTTTGTCTTACCAAGTGACAGATCCTTTGGATTCCGTGAAAAACTACAGTCAATTATATTTTAAAGGTTTATTGCAATATAAAAGTAATGTGGCAGGTATCAAAAGCTTTTACTTGTAACACTGTCAAGCTTCATTGATGAGCTTCTGGCATGAAAGGGACTTCTTGGACTATCACGAGCCAATGGAATGACAGGTATCAACAGGTTTATCACAGGCGTCCCACGTGATCCGCAATCAATAGCTTTCACTCTCTCTACCGCTAGGTGATAGTCCAAGGTTTTATACCCTATGTTTGCGTCAGTAAGCTACGAGGAAACACTTGTGTTTCTCATCATTCTAATGGTATAGTTTCCCATGAAAGTGGCCAATTTCCACTGGAAAGTACCCCAGGAGTTGGACGCATCCCAGAATATGTCAAACTTAACAGAGTGTTACATGAAAATAAGCTATGTTGATTTGGTGTCATCCATAGTTGAAAATAAGGTTACATGAGCTCCATCTTGGTTTTCCATTACACAGTTAAACGCATGCGATTGGCAACAAGCATATACACAATGGAAAACACTGGGTGCTTCTAGCTGATCTCAGGAGTTTTACTCAATTGTATCGTAGTATCTAGCATGCTCTACCATGCTTTCTGTGATCTACAGAGCTGGAGATAAAGGCGGGAACTCAATCTTTAACTCAAATTTTCCGACTGTCTGTTGCCTGTATCTTCAGTTCTGTAGATCACAGAACCACAATACTGATGTTAAATTGAAAAGATGATATTCTTCTAATTGAACGCCAAAATATGGTCCTATATCACTGAAGGTAGAGGGGCTTCTGAAGTGACACTCTCCCTGCAGCTTCTAAATTTGAATCAACTCAAAATGTTGGCAAAATATGACTCTTCTCTGCTCAATTTCTCATGCCTTTGCAGGATTTTTTTTTACAGGTAAAAGAGTGAGATGACACATGAAAAGGGAATTGTACAAAGGACATTTCATACCCAACGTGAGGGGCAGGGACGATTTTAGACAAAGTGGGGCCACAAAATAAAGCTTTATTTTATGAATAGTCACATTCGGCAAGAAGCTCCCTTTAGCCCTGCACAATAATAACACTTTGTAGTTACAAGCATTAGTATGGTAAGGCAATCCGTAATATGGGACTGTAACAGAATTTTAAAGGCGATAAAAAGATGATACGGTAGGTAGATTAATATGAAAGATGATATAGATTTATAGATGCATAAATATTAAGTATATTATATATAGATAGATGATAAGATGTATATGAGAGAGATGGATACAGTAGAAGATCGATAGATAGATAGGTAGAAGATGTATAGATACGTTGATGGACAGACAGATATATAGATAATAGACAAATTCTAGGAGATGGATAACTAGACAGATGATATATAGACAGGGAATGAGTATCTTCAACCAGGCATTCAACCAAGGGGACCCCTTTAGGACAGGAGGCCCTGGGCAAATGCCCAGTTTGCTGCCCCTTAATGCCGGCCCTGGTGCGGGGGCTAATAGTTCAGTGGGGTATCTGGTGACAAGGTCCCTGAACTGTATCTTATGAAAACCACAACACCTCAACATAAATTGCTAGATTCTTTACAATTTTAGCTTCATGACAATTCACAATCCCGCAATGTGGCTACGCAGCTGTCTTTGCTGGCTGAGGGCTTAATTGGACAAGCTAGGTCCGGGAATCACAGAAAGTGCAGTGTTTTCACAGACTGACTATAGTGCTGACGCTGGGACACCATGGGGGACATTTACATAAAGTGTTGGTGTCTTTATTGGCTTTGTTACCGACCTGCTCTGGGAAAGAAGATACACATTAAATATTGTGGAGCTGTGCACATACATTTCTGGCGCCTAGACCATTTTCTGCCCCTAGGACCAAAATCTGTCCCGAGCACCAGAAATGTGTCCAGGCAACCGTGCAACAGCACTGTTTTGTGTTCCTGCTAGACCAAATTTATTTTGGTCTACTTTCCGCCAGTTTACAGTGGCCAAAAATAGCTGTGACACATATTAATTGTGTGTGAGTTTCCACTCCTCCAAAGCCACGCCCCTTTTCGGTGAAGAGTCAGAGCAGGGGGAAAAAGTAAATTTTTCTGGTGCCGCCAGCTAATAAGTAGGTCAGAGAGCAGAACATGCGGTGAGAGCATGTCCCCCCATGTGTAATAATGATATTTGGGGCAAAAAAGTCCTTTCTCCTGCACTGTGGTCCCTCCATAAAACGGGACACTGCACTGACCACGCAACTTTTCAATGAAAAATTGTTTTTTTTTTTTAATCGTTTTTTAATTTTGCTAACCATAACCCAAGCATTTGCTTCCTTTTGCAGTAGTTAGAAATATTGCTGTTTCACTACTTGTGCTCTAGTATGTTGTTGTTCAGTGATCAGAGGGGTCTGTTCTTTTGGAAAGTAGTGTAATGACACCGTAATGTGTGTCTGTCTGCTGTTTAATCTAGACATTGGATCTATATTCCATCTACAATGAAGAAAGAAACATGATGTGTGTTTATAGCTAAAGGTGCATGTTATATGGATGTATAGTAAGTACTGCATTGCTAGCAGTGCCAGCTCCAGGTTTTAGTGGGCCGCGCTCCAGTGGCCACACTGACCCCACCCCTCCCCCTGTATACACACTGACCCCCCCCCCCTCACATGTTTATAGTGTGGATGTATAGTAAGCGGTGTATGACTAGTGTACATGGGATATATAGTGTGGATGTATAGTAAGCGGTGTATTACTAGTGTACATGGGATATATAGTGTGGATGTATAGTAAGCAGTGTTATTACTAGGTAACCTGGGATATATATGTGGGATGTATAGTAAGCGGTGTATGACTAGTGTACATGGGATATATAGTGTGGATGTATAGTAAGCAGTGTATGACTAGTGTACATGGGATATATAGTGTGGATGTATAGTAAGCGGTGTATGACTGGTGTACATGGGATATGTAGTGTAGATGTATAGTAAGCGGTGTATGACTAGTGTACATGGGATATATAGTGTGGATGTATATTAAGCAGTGTATTACTAGTGTAAATGGGATATATAGTGTAGATGTATATTAAGCAGTGTATTACTAGTGTACATGGGATATGTAGTGTAGATGTATAGTAAGCGGTGTATTACTAGTGTACATGGGATATATAGTGTGGATGTATAGTAAGCGGTGTATTACTAGTGTACATGGGATATGTAGTGTAGATGTATAGTAAGCAGTATATTACTAGTGTACATGGGATATATAGTGTGGATGTATAGTAAGCGGTGTATGACTGGTGTACATGGGATTTAGTGTAGATGTTAGTAAGCGGTGTATGACTAGTGTACATGGGATTATAGTGTGGATGTATAGTAAGCAGTGTATTACTAGTGTACATGGGATATATAGTGTGGATGTATATTAAGCGGTGTATGACTGGTGTACATGGGATATATAGTGTGGATGTATAGTAAGCAGTATATTACTAGTGTACATGGGATATATAGTGTAGATGTATAGTAAGCAGATTATTACTAGTGTACATGGGATATGTAGTGTAGATGTATAGTTAGCAGTGTATTACTAGTGTACATGGGATATATAGTGTAGATGTATAGTAAGCAGTATATTAAGTGACATGGGTATATATAGTGTGGATGATATTAAGCGGTGTATGACTGTGTAACATGGGATATAGAGTGTGGATGTATAGTAAGCAGTATATTACTAGTGTACATGGGTATATAGTGTAGATGTTAGTAAGCAGATTATTACTAGTGTACATGGGATATTTTGTAGATGTATAGTTAGCAGTGTATTACTAGTGTACATGGGATATATAGTGTAGATGTATAGTAAGCAGTATATTACTAGTGTACATGGGATATATAGTGTGGATGTATAGTAAGCAGTGTATGACTATTGTACATGTGTAACATTCACGCCTCGTGTAGCTGCTGTGCTGGACATGACGGTCCTGTTTGTTCTCTATAGAGCAGATAATGAACTGTGTGATGTCCATGTCATTGTGTGTCTCCTCTTCTATTACCTTTGCCTCATTATGCAGTGAGATGCTTCCTCCTTGCCAGCGCCTGCTGCATGTCTGTCTAGTGAATAGATGGAGGCTACATGCTGAGCTCGGCTCCTTTTGTTTTGCAGCTTTTATTGAAGTCTACGTGGAGAAGATCTGTTCCTTAAGACATTGTTTACTGTTGTTCTTGTCTGGGGACAAAGCTTGTGCGGGTCCGTTTTTAAGACCTGTCTGTGTAGCAGTAGCAGCATCCTAACCTTTCATCATTAGGCAGCAAACACTCCATTCCTGCTCAGTTTCCATGGCAACCATCTGTCTCCCTCTTCATTGGTTGCCCAGTGCCCAGATCTGGTAGGTTTTACTCCTCTATTAATATTGATGATGTGAATAGCGAGAAGAGGTAGAATGCAGTTAACTTTAACCAGAGCTCCCTGTGTCTATGGCAGATTATTTGTGACCGTCACTATTCCCTAGGTGCGGGGGGCGACGCTTACCTATGGAGATGGGATTCTAACCCAAGCCATCACATCGCATAGAGGATGACTGGAATATGTCCTGCGGAGGAGCCCTGCGTTTTTTAAATACATTTTTCTGCCTGGCTGTGACACACGAGCCATCATCTAGCTCATGAATATGCAATGGTTACTTGGCATCTCAAAATCTGGACTCTCCCCATTCAATGGTTTATCGTGTAACCTTCCTTCCTTTCTATTTTCCTATGTGATTGCTTGTCGATGAGATTGCTAGTGCATGATGCTCTGTATGAGTAGTGATGGGCAGCACGGCATCATGCAGAGGACCAGCGAAGGCTCAGAAGAGGCATGGGTGTTAGAAGCTGTAGCAAGGTGCAGTTTCATGCACAGCCCATTATTGGCTGGTGCTATCCAAAGTCAGGAGCGTGACGCCACTGCTGCTAAGGAATTGACTAACCGCGTGGTCCCCCTATTAATGTTCTCGTCTTGTGAGGTGCCATCGGACGGGGAGCATCTGGAGGTACAGAACGGTGCTCCTCCAATGGAGATCATGGATATGGACCTGAAAGCAGCAGAAGACTTGCCAATGGAGCTAACACTCACCCCTGCTGATGTTCAGCATTGTGCTAGCTTGTTGAACAAGCAGGTAGACCCGATATCTGCTGATTCTACAAGCGTGGATGTCTCGATCACCAGGACTAAGCTTCAGGGTATTAAATGTGTTTCCGTGCCAACAGATAAGCAGGAAATGCCCGTCTGCCCCCTGGAAAATGGGATTAGGCCTAGTAGCACTGAATCTCTGCTAAATCCAGCAAACACTGTGAGTGGGAATGGAGGAAAATATAACACGGTAAGAGGCTAGACCTTCTCATTGTACTGTGTGTTACTTAGTGCACTAAATACTGTAAGTATGTGATGTCTCCTGACACAAGGTCCTTGCCGGCTAATCTTGTGTTAGAACCATGGACAGCGCAAAGTTCCTTTCTGGACGGCATCCCGTGCATGTGCTGGATACAGGGCAGACGCCGTCCTTATTCCATGAAGGACGCTCCAGCGATTTCACTACTTTTTTTTAATATGTGTGTGCGTGCATAGTGTCTATGTGAGTGTTCAGTGCCACACATTGCATTCAGCTAAATGCACTCGCACCTAATGTCTGATTTTAGGTTCCTTTGCTGTATTATACCGACCACCCTATATGTTGTGAGTTTTTTTTTTTTGTATTACAATTCTATTACAGCAGCTAAATTGTAATCTTACTCTTTGATTGGTTTTACATCAACAGCAGAATTCAGGAGTAGTTGACATTTACTAGTAATATTTTCCTGATTTTATAAGCCTATCAGCACATGGTTAGAGCCAACCAGACTACATGACAACTCTAGAGCTTGTGTGTGCGATATTCTTAAGTTTTGTACTGCAACTTAGCTTGTTAATAAAGTGATATCGGGTATATTCCCACTACAGAGGCCTGAACTCTGCTATTTGGTTCCTGTTCTTCAGTCAGTGGGCCTATGGTTTACTTTGTTCTATGCTCCAAGAGACTGAACAAGTTTATATTGCCGCCATATGTGGATGTAATCAACAATAAAATTTATTGAAGAGAACTTGGAGATGTAGTTTGTGCAATTGATAAAACATGTACAGCTTGGTCACATGGGGGTTAGAGAGCACAAGTGCACTCAATTCTATTTTTTATTCTATTATGTTCCCTTCATTTTGGGTAGCTCCAGTTTTGCTGCCTACTAGGAGATGCATTTAGCCTCCAAGGAATAATTTGTCTCAATCATCTGGTCCTAGACTAAAGGAGATCATTGGTCATTTGGCAGTTTGGTTACGCTGTACCACTTCATAAACTGTCTACTGACTGACACGAATAGTTATGGTTGTAGGCTCCTCCTCTACAATGCATAACACAAATGACAATAAGAAAAACGATCAACCATATTCTGAGGCATCTAGGAGATATGTAGGAAATTATTCACTGCCCTTATCCTGAGACCATGAATTTTCCATTACAGTGGTTGCCACAGGTGCACTAGAGGTTACATTGAGTTCTTGGGTGCTGTCCCTCCGACCTCTGGCAGCCCACACTTGGCTATGTATTACCCATTTACTGTAATGAATCATGATTTTCAGAACTCCCAAAATGGTAAGAATTGTAATGGTTTTTGTTGTGAGCATAATCTTTTGGCTTATCAATTCTGTCATAAAGGTTTGTTCAGTGGGAATCTATTTTGGACCCCTACTGTTTTCGAAAAAGAATTCTCACTCATCTGCTTGCTTTTGTATCTCTGTGTCTATTATAATGGTTGGTGTTACATCCTTGCTGTGTTATATGCACAATGCGCAGGTAACCACAGATGTATGTCTAGACATCGTAGTCATCAAAAGCTTGAGAGAAAAAGGCATCAAATTAGGCAGAAGAGGCTTCTTAAGGCTATGATGTAACGGTTACCTCACATTTGCCGCCTAGGACACCGACACAATTTCGGTGGTCACAATATCATTTACTATTCATCTTTGCTGTACTTTACAAAAAAACTCCTTCTTCTTTGCCACATCTTGGTGTGGAGTGCTGTGTCCTAGGATTCATAAGTAGAGTGCTCCTCGTGGCTTTGTCACTCATTGATACCCTTCTGTGTACCAAGTGCTTTCTACAGTATCTTTCTACAGTATCTATGTCTGCATTGTGAATAGGATAAGAAGTCTCTTTCAGTGTGCATGCCCTTTTGGGTTCACATTGAGAACCATAGACCTATATAAAGAAAGTGTGACTTTTGGTCTACTCTTCCCTTTTTAACATTGAGATTCATAAACACTAACAAGTTCATAACTTCAATATTTGTACATGGAAGTTTTTTTTTTTTTTTTAAAAAGGTTAATATTCTACTCTAGGTAGTTGCTTTACTTGGTGTCTAAAAGTTATATAGGGCACTAATACATCAGGAGACTGTCTGTTATCAGTGTCTCCTTTCACTGCTCCTTTCACACCAAAACTTCACTTTAGAAAAATACAAATGTGACAGAAGTGCTTTGGGAGTGTTGGTCTCAGGGCCCCATGTCCTCATCTTGCTGGACCCAGAACGGGCATAGCTGAAGGGAGAAGAATGAGAGTAGACGATGGCAGTGTAACAGGAGTGTCGTCTTTGGCTCCACAACAATAATCTGAGGTGTTCTGTTAATGACCCCCGAAGCACTTCAGCCTCATTTCCATATTTCTGAATAAGGTTTGGACACAGAAAGAGCAGTTGCAAAATAAAAACACCAGGGATGGGTGGCATGTTTGAGTGTGGTTCTACGTAACATAGGAGTTAGTTTGGGTAGGTAAATTGTGGTAATAGATTGGCTTTAAAGGAAATCTACCAGTAATTGATAGAGCTAAATATACATACCTGCCTCCATCTCCTCGATTATCGCACATATCTTTGTTAGTCTTGACACGCTGGCAATCCTGTAAAAAAGATTTTTAACAATATGGGCAATGAGTGATGTACATGTCTCCAGTAGCCATACTTGCCTTACTGCTGGAGTGATGTCACTCAGGAGGTGTACGTAATTATTAGCCGAGAGCGCCAGGCAGTGTGTGTGACCTATACAGGGTTCCCCTGGCTAACATATGCATGCCACTGGAGTTACATCACTGGGTTCTCCAGCAGGGGAGAGGAGGCAAGTATGGCTACTGAAGGAGTGCATAATTATTAGTCTTGGGTGCTCTGTGTACATCACAGAGCACCCAACGCTAATTATCATATTTTGAAGTCTTATTTTTACAGGATTGCTGGTGTGTCAAGCTTCATGAAGCTATGTGCTGGCATTGTGGAGAAGACACTGACGGGTTCTCATATTTAGCGTAAATTGCTAGCACACAGGTGGTAGATTTCCTGTAAGATTGTCTACTCTAACGTAATGCCTTCCATTTCCTGCACCTACTGCACCAACATGTGCAGTTATATGAGATGCAAAAGTCCTGTGGCCTGTTGCTTGCGTCCCACGTGGCATCGGTGGGTGAGCTCAGGAATAGGACCTGCTATGTATTCTGCATCTGGGGCAGTCCACTCATTCACGGGCTGAGGAATCCAAGGACTTGTGCAAGAGCCCACAGAAGTGAATGGGGACGTATGCTAGCTGTAGTATTAATGGCTAGCATACGTCCAAAATTAGTGGTTGTATACATGAGCCCTTAAAGAAGACCTGTCGATTTTGGACCCTAGACCAACTACAAGTCCTTATGGACCAGTGGTTTAGGTTCCCAATTCAACCTTTTAAAATTTTTAAACAATGGGAACATTAAAAAGAATAAACTTAAAGGGGTATTCTGGGAATATGAACGTCTGATAGAAAAACCCATGATTCTATGAATAAATGAATGCAACAAAACTCAATGTCATTAGTCACAAAATGGAGCTTAAAAAGTTTGATTTTATGAAACACAAAATTTTATGGCTTCTCTAAAGTATGAGGATTTGTCACCAAGATGGCAACCACTGGAAACCGCAAGTCCCAAGATCCTTCAGTTCTCAGTAACTCCTCCTACCTCTTATGCTCTGCTCCCAGTGATGATCTAACAGGTTTTCTGTTACCATAGTAATGATGTGTAACTGCCATCACCAAAACCCCAGCCATACTGGATGCACTGCAACCAACCGACTACAGCCAAATATAGTGGTGATCATATGACTTGCCCAGGCAGGTGCAGGGCATGTGATGTGGACATGTGACCAGCGGCATCTTCTGTCCTAACGGACTGATTAAAGGGCCAGTAGCATTTTAATTCTTCATTACGGTCTATCACCAGCATTTCTCTGCTATGGGGAGCAAAATTTGAAAGAACTGATTACTGTATATACTCGTGTATAAGATAAAATAATCCTTTATTAGTCCCACAGTGGGGAAATTCACAGCGTTACAGCAGCAGAGAGGGTACAGAGAGTGAAGTACAAACTATGACAACAATAATATTAGGGATAAATGAACAAAAAGAAAAGTGGGATAAAAAGACAAAAAAGAGACAAGCAATGAACGGCAGTTTGATGTTTAGTCTCTGGATGGGACTTGCAGGGACTGGTTAGGTGGGGGCGCAGGTTACTTCTGTTTGGGCCTTGTTTGTTGAACAGCCTGATGGCAGCGGGGAGGAATGATAACGCTCCCGTTCACATTTGGGGTGAAGCAGTCGGTCACTGAAGGTGCTCCCCAATGCCACCACAGTCTCATGCAAGGGATGGGAGCTATTCTCCAGAATAGACTTCAACTTACACAGTGTCCTCCTCTCAGCTACCACCTGCACTGTGTCAAGAGGACCCCCCAGGACAGAACTGGCTTTCCTAATCAGTTTGTCCAGTCTGCTCCTCTCCCTAGCTGAGATGCTGCTTTCCCAACAGACTACACCAAAGAAGATGGCTGGTGCCACTACAGAGTTGAAAAAGGTCTTAAGAAGAGCCCCCCGCACTCCGAATGCCCTCAGCCTCCTCAGCAGGTGTAGCCGGCTCTGACCCCTCCTGTGAAGTGCGTTTATGTTCTCTGCCCACTCCAGTTTATTGTTGAGGAGGACACCCAAGTACTTATAGGACTTCACTGCCTCAATGTCTGTCCCATGGATAACCACCGGTTGAGAAGGAGGACTGTGCTTACGAAAGTCCACCACCATCTCCTTGGTCTTCCCAGCATTAATCCTAAGGTGGTTTCGCTGGCACCAGTCCACAAATTCCCTTATCAGTTCTTTGTACTCCCTGTCGTTCTCACCTGTAATGAGGCCTACTATTGCAGAGTCATCAGAGAACTTCTGGAGGCAGCAGCTACATGAATTGTACCTGAAGTCTGCTGTGTACAATGTGAAGAGGAAGGGAGCCAGAACTGTACCTTGAGGTGCACCTGTACTACTCATCACAGTATCCGACACACAGTCCCGGGCTCTCACATATTGAGGTCGGTTTGTGAGGTAGTCTAGGATCCAACTAGAGAGATGGTGGTCCACTCCAGCCAGATCCAGTTTATCCCGTAGTAGCCCTGGCTGTATGGTATTGAAAGCACTGGAGAAATCAAAGAACATTATTCTCACAGTGTTCCCAGGTTTCTCCAAGTGAGAAAGAGTTCGATGTAGTAGGTGGATGATGGCATCATCTACACCAATGCCTGGCCGATAAGCAAACTGTAGGGCGTCCATAGATGAGCTCACTACAGGGCGGAGATGTGCGAGAACCAACTTCTCGAAGACCTTCATCAAATGGGATGTTAATGCCACCGGTCTGTAGCTGTTGAGATCCGATGGGTGAAGTGTTTTTGGAACTGGTACCACACAAGATGTTTTCCACAGTTGTGGTACTCTTCCCAACTCCAGGCTCATGTTGAACATATGTGCAATGATACCACAAAGCTGATCACTGCAAGCCGCGTATTTCAGCACAAAAAATCTGCTGAAAAACATCACCTTGGCTTATACACGAGTCAATTGAAAAAAAAACCCGTAATACTCACCCTCCGGTGTTCCCGATGTTCGTCGCGGCTCCCGATCCCCGTCGCGCCTCCCCGTGTCTCCTCTTCTATCTTCTTTAGCCGTCAGAGTCGCGTCCATGCGATTTGCCAGCTGTCGCACACTATGATGCGGCAGTGTCGCCGCTGAAGATGTCAGCAGTGGCGACAGGGTCGACTCGTATTGTGTGACAGCCGGCAGATCGCATGGACGCGACTCTGCCGGCTAGAGAAGAGAGAAGAAGCCGCCGGGAGCCGCAACGGGGAGCTGCGACAAACATCGGGGACACCGGAGGGTGAGTATTAAGTTTATTTATTTTTTTGTTTGGCAAACTGCGGGGGGCAGGCTGTATACTACATGGGGGCTGGCTGTCTGTATGCTACATAGGGGCTGGCTGGCTGTATACTACTGGGGTCTGGCTGTATACTACATGGTGGCTGGCTGGCTGTATACTACATGGGGGCTGGATGGCTGTATACTACATGGGGGCTGGCTGGCTGTATACTACATGGGGGCTGGCTGGCTTTATACCATGGAGGTGGCTGTCGGCTGTTATACACTGGGGCCTGGCTGGCTGGCTGTATCCTACATGGGGGCTGCTGGCTGTATCCTACATGGGGCTGGCTGGCTGTATCATACTGGGGCTGGCTGGCTGTATCCTACATGGGGGCTGGCTGGCTGTATCCTACAGGTGGGCTGGCTGGCTGTATCCTACATGGGGCTGGGCTGGCTGTATCCTACATGGGGGCTTGGCCTGGCTGTATCCACACATGGGGCGCTGGCTGGCTGTATCCTACATGGGGGCGGCTGGCTGTATCCTACTGGGTGCTTGGCTGCTGTATCCTACATGGGGGCTGGCTGGCTGTATCCTACATGGGGGCTGGCTGGCTGTATCCTACATGGGGGCTGGCTGTATACTACATGAGAGGCAGTCTGTCTGTATACTACTTGGGGGCTGGCTGTCTGGCCGTATACTACATGGGGGCTGGCTGGCCGTATACTACATGGGGGCGGGCTGGCTGGCCGTATACTACATGGGGGCTGGCTGGCTGGCCGTATGCTACATGGGGGCTGGCTGGCTGGCCGTATACTACATGGGGGCTGGCTGGCTGGCGGTATACCACATGGGGGCTGGCTGTCTGGCCGGATACCACATGGGGGCTGGCTGTCTGGCCGGATACCACATGGGGGCTGGCTGTCTGGCCGGATACTACATGGGGGCTGACTGTATCCTACATGGGGCTGCCTGGCTGTATCCTACATGGGGCTGGCTGTTACTACATGAGAGGCAGTCTGTCTGGCCGTATACTACATGGGGGCTGGCTGTATCCTACATGGGGGCTGGCTGGCTGTATCCTACATGGGGGCTGGCTGTATACTACATGAGAGGCAGTCTGTCTGGCCGTATCCTACATGGGGGCTGGCTGGCTGTATCCTACATGGGGGCTGGCTGGCTGTATCCTACATGGGGGCTGGCTGTATACTACATGAGCAGTCTGTCTGTATACTACTTGGGGCTGGCTGTCTGTCTGGCCGTATCTACATGGGGGCTGGCTGTCTGGCGTATACTACATGGGGCTGGCTGTATACTACATGAGAGGCAGTCTGTCTGTATACTACTGGGGGCTGGCTGTCTGTCTGGCCGTATACTACATGGGGGCTGGCTGTCTGGCTGTATCCTACATGGGGGCTGGCTGTATACTACATGAGAGGCAGTCTGTCTGTATACTACTTGGGGGCTGGCTGTCTGTCTGGCCGTATACTACATGGGGGCTGGCTGTCTGGCCGTATACTACATGGGGGCTGGCTGTATACTACATGAGAGGCAGTCTGTCTGTATACTACTTGGGGGCTGGCTGTCTGTCTGGCCGTATACTACATGGGGGCTGGCTGTCTGGCTGATCCTCATGGGGGCTGGCCTGTATACTACAATGAAGGCAGTCTGTCTGTATACTACTTGGGGGCTGGCTGTCTGTCTGGCCGTATACTACATGGGGGCTGGCTGTCTGGCCGTATACTACATGGGGGCTGGCTGTATACTACATGAGAGGCAGTCTGTCTGTTACTACTTGGGGCTGGCTTCTGTTCTGCCGTATACTACATGGGGGCTGGCTGTCTCTGGCCGTAACTACCGCGGGGCTGGCTGTCTGGCCGTATACTACATGGGGGCTGGCTGTCTGGCCGTATACTACATGGGGGCTGGCTGTCTGGCCGTATACTACATGGGGGCTGGCTGTATCCTACATGGGGGCTGGCTGGCTGTATCCTACATGGGGGCTGGCTGTATACTACATGAGAGGCAGTCTGTCTGGCCGTATACTACATGAGAGGCAGTCTGTCTGGCCGTATACTACATGGGGGGGTCTGGCTGTCTGGCCGTATACTAACATGGGGGTCTGGCTGTCTGCCGTATACTACATGGTGGCTGCCGTTACTACATGGGGGCTGGCTGTACTGGCCGATACTACATGGGGGGCTGGTGTCTGGCTGGCTGCTGTATACTACATGGGGGCTGGCTGTATACTACATGGGGGCTGGCTGTATCCTACATGGGGGCTGGCTGTATCCTACATGGGGGCTGGCTGTATCGTACATGGGGGCTGGCTGTATCCTACATGGGGGCTGGCTGTATCCTACATGGGGGCTGGCTGTATCCTACATGGGGGCTGGCTGTATACTACATGTTAGGCAATCTGTCTGGCCGTATACTACTTAGGGGCTGGCTGTCTGGCCGTATACTACATGGGTGCTGTCTGTCTGGCCGTATACAACATGGGTGCTGTCTGTCTGGCCGTATACAACATGGGGGCTGGCTGTCTGGCCGTATACTACATGGGGGCTGGCTGTCTGCCCGTATACTACTTAGGGGCTGGCTGTCTGGCCGTATACTACATGGGGGCTGGCTGTCTGGCCGTATACTACATGGGGGCTGGCTGTCTGGCCGTTTACTACATGGGGGCTGGCTGTCTGGCCGTTTACTACATGGGGGCTGGCTGTCTGGCCGTTTACTACATGGGGGCTGGCTGTCTGGCCGTTTACTACATGGGGGCTGGCTGTCTGGCCGTATACTACTTGGGGGCTGTCTGGCCGTATACTACATGGGGGCTGGCTGTCTGGCCGTATACTACATGGGGGCTGGCTGTCTGGCCGTATACTACATGGGGGCTGGCTGTCTGGCCGTATACTACATGGGGGCTGGCTGTATACTACATGAACACAAAGAACAGGTTTTAAACTGACCAGTGAGAAAAGACCCATTGAAAAGAACGGTTCAGTAACATGTTAGTGAAAAATCACTGAACCTAGGAAGAGAAAACCAATCTGTATGTGTCCATAGGCCAAAATGGTAAAAAATGATACTGATGTGAAAAAAATGCCAGCCCTAGGGGTTTATTTAGGCGGGGCATGTGAGCTGCACATCCGCAAAAAATGCGATGGCCTTGTTGAGTCCATATTGTATCCCCATGACATAGGGATGTCTTTGGTTTTTTTGACATCTGCAGATAAAACGGATGGGTATCTTTCTACTTTTTGCCCTACCCAGCCTAGCAACATTTGAGAGAAAAAACAGACCGCATACATCATCCATGTGCTGTCCAATATTTTTGCGTATCAATTAACTTTGATAGAGGTCCGTGGTCTGCATATGAGAAAATATGGTGCATGCTGCAATTTTTTTTGTCACTGTCTGCACATCCATGAACCGATCCACAGGAATCCATGGGACAGTTTGCCATCCGCAAAAATAAACCGATAGCATAAGGACCTCAAAAACGCCTGTCTAAATGAGCCCTAAGAGAGTTGACATAAATTAACTGCTCTGCACTTCTGGAAAGCTGGGTGATCCCTCCTCTGTGTGCAGCCCCTCCAAACATATTGGTGAGATATTATTCAACCAAAAAAAAACAACTGCTACACATTTCACTCAGTGGGCGCTGTGATGCAGAGATCTCTGAGCAGAACAGTGTGATAATGTGTCCCAGTCCTATAAGTCCAGCTACGATCCAGGAATATAAATGCATTTTTCACAGTCCTCCTCCTACTATCTGTACACACAAGGAACATAGCAGCCAGTAGATACCACATGGTCAAAACTGCTCACATTCTCTTCTCCAGTAAGCAGCCATTGACAGGTGTTTATCCACTGTTTTGCTTAGTAGCTGGGTTTTGTAGTACGAGTTGTTTCCTTGATGCACATTCTGTACTTAGATTACCTTATTTGGGAGAGTGAAGGTGACCATCTCCTAAAACTCTCTTTTATGGCGTTCTAGTTGTCTATGATAACACAGTAAATCGGAAACCCAACTATAATTCTTCTCTGTCCTGTGGCAGTGTACCAAAGGATCCATGACGTTCTGGGAGCAACTGTTGGATCCAAGATGGTGCCGCCGGCAGCGGAAGAGTTAATAGCTGTGATCGGTGCAAGCATCGACCGTGGTTATTAGCGGTGGGGGTTTGCTGCAATATGCAACAAACACCACCTGTGTATGAAGAGGGCTCAGCCCGTGAGCCCTCTTCATACACCTCCCACTGTACAGCTACAACGTGGAGTGTCAAGGGGTTAAAAGGCTGTCACTACTAGTTTCCAAAACACAGATGTTAATGATTGTGTTGAAGCTGTGTTAACACATGCGTAAACACAAATGTTAACAGCTGTTTAATTAGGCAAATCTCTCTCCAGCTGGTGCGATGCCTTTTGAAACGCCTGCGTTAGATGCGACATGTGACTGCACCCCCAGTGGTTGCAGAAAAGGCCTGTGTAAGCAGATTTTGTGTTGGGCACTCAGGATTTTCTGTTAGTTTAGTCAACTTTCTGACTGGTGTGTGAGCAGCCAGTTTATCTACAGCTTCACATGGCAGTATCTAAGCATTAAGCTGACACACTAGGAAATGCTTCCTGGAGATTTCAGAGGATTAAACGAGAGTGATATAAGCCTTTCTGAGATTACCTGACTAGAGTAACTGCTATAAAGTTATCCCTATTAAAAAGTGATGCCTCTTTATAAAACATGCCATTTTCTAAGGGCTGGAACAGCAAATCCATGTTCAAAGGGAGAGCAAAGCTTAGCCGCACATTGAATCACCGGAGCCTTGGAAGATGCTGGCTGCCTGCTTGTACTGCAGGGATGTGCACCGTGAGTATATTCCTGTATAGTACTGCCTACAGATATTTATACCAAGGACTTGGTATACTGGACTCTCCATTCTCTATTTACTATTATACCTTTCATTTATTTCTTTTAGTTTTTAGTAGAGGATCACAACACTGAACAGATTCACATACAGCAGGTTATAGAAATTCCTGTATCTACTTGAATGATACTTTAAGATTTTCAGTAGTTCTTTACAATAATATAAAAAAAAGATTGAGTTTGTGTAAATCTTGACTAGAGGGTCTTCTAGGTAAAACGGATATGGTGTCTATAGATTGGTTTCAAGATTGTAAAGGATATCTGATGGTAATGAAGCAATGACTGATTCTGGGGACGTTGCCCAATTGCTGCTAAGCAGATTTTGCAATTGCAGGGCAAAGGGTTTGTGTCTTTTCATAGAAAAGTTGAACTTAAAGGAAATGTCTGGATGTCAACATGTCTGACTATGTAAGAAAATATCTTCCTGATGCTTTCATCATCCAGTTTCCTATTTTCAGTAATCCCAGTCCATTCATATCCAGCCCTGTGTTTTTCATTGTTTGTGAAGTAGCCCTGTTTAGTATTTGGGTAAGGTTGTTTTTGCATTGCATTGAACTGGTCAGATTTTGTTACCATGTAAAACTCCTTTGCCGAATCATATTATGACTCTAAAATACTATTACAATTTTTAGTAGTTGTTTTTTTTTATTTTTTTTTATTTGCTATTGCTATAGTGAATATGAATGGATTGTGGATTTGTAACTATACAGTCGTTGGCCATCCTTAAATTATTCAGATACAGTTTTCATAAACATTCCATGAGACATGCCTTGAGTGCTATGTGAAAACTTGCTTTTAGGGGTTATCTTGTATATGGCTAGGAGGAAGGGGAACTTTTCAAATAGTAAACCTCTTATTACTCGCCTCCTCCGGCTGGCTCCCTGTTCACCCGAAGCACTGTTTGTTTACAGAGACTGGTTTACAGAGGCTGTCGTCTACTGTATACAAACCGAGAATGTCAGTGACCGGCAGCTGAACGGGAAGAGGTTTATTATTTTTAAAGCCCCCCAGCTATATATAAAAAGATTGGTATTTGTGGATTACCCCTACCATCAAAATCTATCATGATAAAACAGGGCATTTACTCATAGATCCAGGCACCGTGACTGTGATATTTGTTATCCATGGTCTCCTTCCTTCTAAAATAAACTTTTAACATCATGTCAATATGCCTGCTCTAGGGGTTTTTCACTAGTTGTTACACTCAGCAGAGGGGGAGACATGTTCTAATTATTGTAACAGCCTGTGAATCTGAAGCACTCAGGGCTCTGGAAACACCCATAAGAGTCCCCCAGGCTCATTAGCATCATTATAAAAGTTTATTTTAGAAGGAAGGAGGCCATGGATATCAAATATAAGAAGATTACCACAGTCCCAGTGTCTGGATTTATGAGTTTTTTTTGTGCTTCATTTTAATGGTAGATTTCCATTACCATGAGGGACCTCATTTTCACTAAAGACAGGTTGCAGAAACCCATCACGCCTACAGTGCAAATATGCCTCTCTGCCTTTAATAAGCATTTGCATTGCAATATAATTGTTTGTTATAACTTACCTTGCACCCTGACAAAATGCTCTGTGTAGTCACATGGGTTGGTCTTTTGGTTTGGATGCATTTCAAAAAAACATGTGACTTGTTTGTACTGCAGGCTGTCTCCATCTTTGTGCTCCTGTACAGCTCCTCCCCCTCCCAGTGATGTCACATGTTTTTGAAATGATCCAAACCAAAGCCCAACTCTTGGGACTACACAGGGGATTTTGTCATGGTGCAAGGTAAGTTATAACGCACAATTATATTGTAATGCAAATGCTAATAAAGGGCAAAGAGGCATTTCCCTGGTGAGAGGTTCCCTTTAAGGCAACAAATAATGTCTGGTTTTCTGCTTACAAAAAGACCTCATCTTATTTTTGTGTGCTTTCTTCTCCTTTCTGCATTGCTGTCAATCCAATGATGCCACGGCACACGCACACAATTATTGTTTTGGACCTGCTTGCCATGTATTTCAATGGGCTCCTATACACCACCACGGTTTCCAGAGCCCTATGTATGAGCTGACTGGGTAAGCTACAAATTGTAGAGAAGATCCCAAAAATGTTATATTTCTAATATAACATATATATGACAGACAAGCTCTGTGCAGCACTGCCTATTCTGTGTGCGCTATGTAAATAAAGGAATTATTATTCTATTGACATTGGTGCCCCCCCCCCCATACCCTGATGACACACCACCTGCAAGCTGTCCAGGAAGGCTGGTTTAGATATTCGTGTTGACAGTTTTGCACTATACTTTGTGTCAGTCTAACTATTTAAATTTCATATTATGTTATTATAATTTGCCTATTTTTTTCATCTTTAACTTGGTTAAAGATGGAGTCTATTAATGTGGACCTTATGCGGCGCTTTGGTAGAGGTGGTTCCTTTTTTAATGGAAGAGTTTCTTTTTTTTTCCCTTACAACTAATCCCACTCCCCTATGTAATATCCTATTAAAGCCTATACATTAAGACTCAACATACTTGTGTATTATCCCCTGATAACACATTGGACGTGTTGGTCATTAGTTCTCTCCTTTTATACTAATAGTAATGGCTACCTGGGTACCTGAGCTATTGTCCATTTATTTGTAGACAACGTCAAAAATGGATTCAGAAGGAGTGGAACGTATAGAGCAAAGACTTTTTTCTTCTTCTCCGTGATTGATCCGCTTCCGTCTTTGGTCCATAGAAATGCACAAAATCAATTTTTCCGGAGAAATGGTTATGATCTGAGGGCAACGTGACATGGATGATGGGGCAGAAGTTAACAAGAATAAATGAGTCCCTTTTCCTCTGAACTATTTCTATCCTGCATTACACAGCCTAATTTCTATGTGACAAATGTGATCTCTGTGTTCCCTGACTGATGGAGGGAGTTCTATATTTGGACATCTTGTGGGAGTTTAACATGCCTGATTATGATAATTCAGCGCCTGCAGGTTTTTCGTCTTCACATCATTTTGTCCCAATTTACAGCTTTTAGTCTGTGCCCACAAACATAGACATTATTTATTGTAATAACTATAGAGAGTTATCTGGACATGACTGCTCTTTGACCTTGAGATTGCATCCAGTCTAACGTGAACTCAAGTCTGAGTGATGCTCCCTTTCTTCACCAAGGGCACTCCCTAAGAAGTTTAGACCCGAAAGCTAGAAACTGTGGGCAAGGGAACTAAACTTTGGTTGGACTCTGCAACTGATTTGTTTTGGGGGGGCCCCTCCACAAAAGCATGAAGATCACAGCCTGAAATTTTCAATATTGCTGCATATCTGCAGGCTGTGAGGGCCCTTATACAACTCGTAGAGCAAAATGCATAACTGACACTGGTTGTTAGTGCCTGCTGTGTATACAATGGGAAGTACTGGTATGCCTAGCAATTACTGATAATTCTCATGCATGTACAAATTTACAAGGATCCATTACTTATGAGAACTGGAAACTCCACCTTCAGTATTGTCTCTTGAACACTCAGACAGATATTTATGCCAGGTAAAGGATTGTGGAAGAAGCAATGTATACAGTAATTTTTTCTCATCTTTCATTCATCACTATTATGTGACAACTGAGAGGCCAGGCTATGGCTGCTATAGTGGTAGTCATGCCCATTCCTGAAAGGCCCAATCCCTAGGTGCTCAAATAAGTCCATTGTTGATGGATAGACACAGGCGACAATAGCAGAACCAGAGAGAAGTCACATAGAGCAATGGGTCCAAAGGCAAGTTGATTGGCAGAATCCAGAGACCGAGTTATGTAGAGGTAGTCAATATAGGCAATTACTGACTATAGGCAGTGACAAACTAACAGCTGATACTTGTGCAATGCTAAGGACCGCTTTGCATGTGTGTTCCGTTACAACATTAACACCTGCGGACAATAGGCACACGCTTATAATGGAGCAGTATGTAGTATATTTAAGCCCCTCATTGGTGACTACACCAGACATTTGCAACACCCCTGCCAACGCAGTGTGTTGTGGAACTGAATTCCCCATACATTTAATCGGGATCTCTGAGCCTGATCAACTCGGGGAGAATCTCCAGTGTCTAGAAATGGTAATGCAGTCATATTATATCTGCCTAGAAAGGAAGGTTGATTATTGTAACCAATTAAATGTATTGTTATTGTGATATTGTACAAAGGTGCTTGTTCGATAATTAGCTCGCCCCCTCACAGCGGGAGTTTATAAAACCCCTTGTGGCTGGAAAGCTCGATCTCTTACACTCTTACAGCCCAGGATGGAATAAGAAGCACATGGGGATGAGGCTTGCAACACATCTGCACATCTTCAAAGGAACACCTATGTGATCGCAATTTTATTTTTTTGTTTTGTGGAGAGCACCCAGGTACCCACATTCCCAGCTTGTATAATGAGGCATGTTAGGGACTGGATATCAGGTTGTTGTGAAGCAGCGGTGCAGGGCCACGCAAGCTATCCCCCACACTATGGAACTGCTGCTCCTGCTTTCTACAAATAAATATCCATTTTTTGAGGTGGATAGTGTTCACCCTCTTGGTCCAGTCTTGGAGGGTCATGGCATGGTCAGACATCCAGAGTCTTTCCACCATCTTTCTAGCACAGTATAGAGTTTCAGTAAGTAAGGCTCGCTCGGTGGTAGGTTGGAACCTCTCTGGGTACACCAGCATGAAGCACACTTTTGGTTTTTTTGCGCACGTGTACCCAGATCCTCTAACAGGACTGAAGGACAGCAGGTCTCAATATGCTTAGGGCATAAATCTGGGAAGCCAGGATGGAATCAACTAACCCTAGCTGTAGCCATATAGGCCCCATAAATGTTATACACTTGTTATGTTTTGTCCCCTGGATGAGGTGAAACCAATTTAGGGGTCAGAAAGATCCATATCCCAGTCCTCATCCGTTAAAAGGCCCAACTAATTCTCCAAGCAGGCCCTCGCAGGAATGGATCCCCATTTAACGTCAGCAGATGCACAAGGGAATCTGAAGGGGATGGGGAAGGGGTTATCAACAAACACATGTCCATATAGTGTAGCAGAGCTGTAGATACAATGGATGAAAGAAGTCAGGCAGTGCAAAGGTGTCTTTATAATTCTGAAAAAATGCTACCCGCCCTCTTTTTGCAAATTTGTGGCTATTAAAACTGGGAGATACATTTTTATAGTGTGATATAGTGTGTATCTTCATACGCCTTCGTACTGAATCGCTCAAGAACATGGCACTGTGTTGTAATTGGGAGCATATAGATATACAATATGATCCTAAAGTGCATGTTTTTTTCTTTGTATTTGATAACGCTGTCATTTAAAGATGTCAGTTTTTACTTTTTTTTTTTTACCATTTCCCATGTGCTTTCTAGCCGGTAGCCGTCCCTCCTTCATGTCTGCACTGTACTTGCCGGGAATGTGTAATAAGCCATGTACGCTGCGTTGAATACAAATGAGCTTCTTCATTCATACAACATGCATCAGAGCCTGAGGCTGACATTGGGTGAGCGGTAATCAGACTAACATATAAATAAGTATTACATCTCCGCTTGCTTTGCATTTGTAATTGGGGAAAGCAATGTTATTAGCCGTAGACAGAGACGATGGGCCACGAAGGCGGCTGCCTAGCAACAACATCATTACTGGTGAAATGTAAGGGCCTCATCACATAAGAGCAGCTGTAGAATAACCTCATTTTGCGTTTAGGAATGATTTACTTTTATCATCTTGCATACAATATTTCTTGTTCTTGCTTCTTTGCATTTAAATAGTATTGCGTTACATAAGGAGAACACAGCAATCTCTGACCCTCGACCTGACATAACAATCAATTGGCGAACCCTTTTACTGTAGTGGCGTCCAAGTGACTTGATGGCCACTCAACCAGTATGTACCACTATGTATGGAGCGGATAATATGCAATATTATACCGGTATCATATGTCAGGACGGGGTAAGACCCCTCGCACAGCAGAATTTGTAAAAAATCTTATCCACCCTGCTGCTTCTGCACAGCACAGGGGGTCGGCTACCAGAGAGTTTGGGGTTACTAACTTGCTGCATGTAATGCCTGAGAATTTATGATTTTATTTAAAAAAAAATAAATAAATTTTTTGCAGGCCTGCAACCTAAAATGTCACTCAGGTTTGTCTAGTGAGGGAATAACCGTCCACAAACCTCTGTTAAATTTGAGTTATTGTTCTTGAAGCAAGTTTTGATCCGCTGTACTTTTTATTAGATTTGTTGTTAATTGTGTGTTTTTGGCTTTGAGAAAGACATATGCAGATATGTTTTCCAGGGGGATGAGGAAAACTTTTGCCTTTGAATGGCAGCACCTTTTACATCAATCCATAACTTACAAGAAGCTCAGTAACATGACGGGGGATAATAGCCAAACTGGATTGGCCATTATTCCTATCCTGTTACTAGGCTTCTAGTAGATCATGCATTAATGTATAGAGAGCTGGAAGGACTGAGGCTCAGGGTTTCCTCCCTGGAAAATGCATGTGCAAGTTTCCTTCCCAGAATGTCAATTGAACTTGCGTGGCCTCAAGTCTCTATAAAACTGTTAAAGTCTACTGAAAAGGCAAAATCTCTGAACGTTTCGGCCTTCAGAGCAGTATAGTGATTATAGTCATGTTGTAGTGTACTGTAAAAGATGTCACCATATATGAAGTGAACAGGAAACAGACCTAAAAAATAAGCAGCAGAAAGGGCTGAATGAGTCATATTGATGCTGCGTATATACAGTGTAAATCTGGATTATACAGAAAGTGGTAAAAAAACTGCCTCCACACAGATAAACATGTAGGTAAACCGTGGTCTGCCGTGCGCAAGGAATTGTGACTTTTCAATGTCTTGTAAGCCAGAAAACTGCTGTACACTGTCATTCAGACAGGGCCGGCTCCAAGTTTCAGTGGGCCCCTGGGAAACAGAGCCTCAGTTGGGCCCCTTTGTAGTTAATTCACATGGCGGTATTTAAAATTTAGTCTCCTGTTTTCTAAAATATTCCCTAGTTTATCATACCAAACAGCCCCCACATGGCTTATTTTATATAAAATCCCCTCACCCCCAATGGATTTCTTAGGTACATCTTTATATGGGCTGCTCCACTGTCTTTGGCCGCCCCAGCACCTGCCCTGGTATGCCCAGTGCTTGTGCCGGACCTGCATTCAGACACCAGACAGAAATAAATGTCTAATACATATAGCCTGAGTGTAGAAACTGTACTTTAAGGATGTAAGGTCTGTTTCTAATGTCTTTTCTTTGATCTTGTGTTTTTATACTTAAGGGCACTTGTCAGATTGTGGCCACAAAGTTGTGGTTGCAATTTCAACAATAATCAGTTTATTATTAAATTATTGCAGGCTGGTGCCAAGTAGAGACTACTCATCCTGGCACAAGGATCTTTATTAGTTACACATTATTAGTATGAATCATTTGTTCTATGTGTTTATTATATTATAGACCCTGGTAGTATCATCTATTGAGTTATTGAAATGCCAGTTCAAATCTCACCAATGCACTTGCAGTATGTTCTTTCTAGGTAACCCTAACACATACTGTACTTAAACCCGTCTTCACTAAGGGGGAGGTGAAGAAGAATATTTTGGAATATGTACAATGCCTTGTACGCGGCGTGAAAAAGTCGTAACTTTTTGAGCCGTTTGCACCCCCCCCCCCCACACCAAAAACAGAGGTCCTATCCTGATGCACCAAATATTTAGACCAGCGCAAATTGCACTAGTCTTAATAAATTAGCCCCTTGATGTGTATGCAAGAAAAACCGCATACATGTTGAGCTGCTTCTGGTTCCTCCATCATCTTCACCCAAATCATTTTAATGTCTACTTCCATAAACTCTTTTCAAATATTTCCAAATGAATTAACCTGACCTCACAATAGAAATACATTTATCATAGACTCTTCCCAGAGGGGTGAGAACTGTAGTTCATTTTTGGAGGATCTATTATTGCATTTATGTTGTTCTGCTAATTTTTGTCAAATTTGTTCCGATTAGTACTCTTTTGGGGAGAGTGTTCCAACACTCGCCCCCTTTCACTTGGGGACATATGTTGCCGCAAAAACCACGGGTAGCACACGTCTCCATTATAGGGTTGTGTGTCTGAATCAAGCAAAAGGTGGGTTTTCATTTGGCTCTGTTCCCTCTCCATGTGCAGACCATATTTTCTTTGGCTGACCACTGGGTTATGGTGAGTTATGATGTGAGCTCTGGAAACCTAGTGTATTGATCTTACGCATAGTTGTGAGGCTGAGAAAGTAAAGCTCTGATACCGTGAATGAGGCTCACATGGCCGTGGTTGTGTGCAGAAGGCCAGATATTCTCTTTTAGGTCACATAATGATTTTCTTTCTGCAGGTCTTGAACCAAGTGCTTTATTTTCTTTCTTATTTTTTTTTTTTTTTTTTATCTTTTATAAATGTTTTGTCACTTGCCTGAATATCTATAGTAATTTGTGATAGTGTCACATTGTGGGGACAGGATTTTTGAAAATCCCACGTCTAATGAGTGAATTAAGTATGCATGAGGAAATGTGGTGATCTCTACAATGCAATATTAATATTATAATATGTCATGCAGAATATCAGTGACAGTTCTCCTTCAGCACAAGGTCCTGACCTGCTGAGGGCGCTACGAGAGTTGGAGCAGCGCTGTAAAGACTTGAAAGAAGAAAATATCATATTGGTGAGGTTTTTTTTTATATGACATGTAAAATGGTTTTTCTATGACTTGTTATCTTGTGTGTGCAAAATTCATACCTATTCCTCTAACATGTATAATTTACTGCAGACCTAAAGAGGATCTGTCATCCTAAAAAACACACACTAGGGTAAGCAGTCCCTAGCGCTACCCCAGATGTAGTAATGTTACACTCCTATAACTAGCTGTGATGTGATTTTTTTTAAGCTGATACATGGAATATTGTAAATTCGTTTATGGTCCTGAAATAAAGCACAAAGAAACTTTTATTCGACGGGTTGTTTGGATGTTACTGTCCTGTTTGCTGGATCAACAAACCAGAAGCAAGTAGAACTAGCAAACACTGCAGCGCCATACCCTCGGAACGCCGGACCAAGCTCACATCGGTCTGGCAAATTCATGAGGGAGCGGCCCAAGGTGCTGCTTTTCCCCTGGAGCACACCATAGGCCGCCGGGGACTGTCAGACTTCATGCGGCAGTCACCGTCTCCTCAGACCGCCCCCTCATGAATATGCCGGACCACTGTGAGCTTGCTCCAGCGTTCCGAGGGTATGGCGCTAGTGTGTTTTTGTGACAGGCTCTCTTTAAAGCCTACAGTTTATAAAGCATACAAGTACATTTTGAGTGGTAAATGGAGGCTGGTATTCCTTTAGAGTTCCCCTTCGCGTGACTAACCTCATGTATGATAAAGAGAGGAGTGAACATTGCCTACACAGTAAAGCAGCTCAACAGCAATATATATAATAATCAGTGAGGGTCAGACTGCTGCCATTCTCACTAGGTGAAGTGGTAGGAAGGGCTTGCACCCTGTTGCACCCTTCTTTGTCTGTAAGTCGGAGATGGCCAATGCCTGTGTTAAGCTGTCATTCTGATACAACTGAATGGCGCGGCAAGAGGCATGCTAGCCCTAATGCTCCACCCATTAGTGAGAACAGGATCCCCGTTCTCTGGAGAGCTGTTGGTACAGTTCTTGTGGTGGGGTCCCAGCAGTCAGACCCTTGTCCGTCGACTAGATATCCCCTTTTCCACAGGATAACAAATACTTTGGACAAGACATTTAATGGCACAATTTGTTGGTACATCTATCTTATTTTGTAACATTTATTCAAATCGCGCCTTTCATGATGCTTAAAAATATGAAGAATATTTTTTATGGGTCATTTTATGTGGCATTTATCCCTTATCCACATCAAAGTAGTTAAATGTCTGATTGTGGGGGTGTAGATCTAGTTGGCACAAGTCTCTCTCTGCTGCTTTGAATTGCTGGATTACCTCAGAAGTCACCGGAGAGTAGTTTTCATCCTCTGCTCCTTCGATTGCTATGGGACTTCCGAAAGGCTCCTCTGTCAGGTGTCGGCAATACAAAGCAGCACATCATATCCAAACTTCTTTATAGTCAATTGAAGGTTCAATAGATGCCATGTCTATGACAAAAGCAAGGTCAGACTGGCCTAAAATCCTACAGTGGGCTCAGGAACTAGCACATTGCAATAGGCCCAAAAGTTTTGGAAGTGAATGGAGCAATAACTTTTGCTGTGATCTATTTAATAAGGCTTATTAGATCTTATTGTTGGCACAATGGGCATTTCATAGCTGAAGGGGGGGCTCTAAAGATGTTACTAGTTTCCACTTGGCGACAGCTCATAAAGGTTTATCAGAAGTTTCTTAAGTAAAACTGTTCTAGTCGCCCTTGAAAACCTGTCAGAGCCCAGATTTAATTTTTAAAACAGTTTTGGGAAAATAAAATCTGCGCTCTGATTGGTTGCCTTGGGCAACTAAACCATTCTGCTTTCAGACACTACTGATAAGTCTCCCCCAGTAAGTCTATCTTCAGTATGTGATTAAAACATTTTAACCTGACTGCACCCTGCAGTGTGGACTAGTTAAGAAGTTGTTGGCGGTATGTGTAGTATTCTAGTGCACCAGAGAGGTCAGTGAATGGGCAAGACCCATGGTGGTAAAATAAATTTGTGTTTAAGTTACATTGTAACTGACAAATTCAATTAATCTCCTCAGAGAAAAAGCTGCTTTCCAGAGACTGAGGAGAAGGTAAAAAGACTAAAGAGAAAAAACGCAGAACTTGCAGTTATAGCCAAACGTTTGGAAGAAAGAGCTCAAAAGCTCCAAGAAGCAAATCTGAAAATGGTGCGTATTCCCTTCTGCTGAGCAACAAAGAGGAGCAGTCTCAAAGATTAGCCATAGCTGTGACCCTCTGCTGTTGTCTTGTAGGTAAATACTCCGATTCACCTTCGAGGAGCAGGCTTGGAGCTGTGTAAGAAGGCCTTTGCACGCCAACGAGCCAAGGATATGAGTGACCAGGCTAGCGCTCTGTTGGCAAAAGACAAACAGATCGAAACATTAAAGCAAGAATGTCAAGAGCTGCAAGCTAAACTTTCAGGGGGAAAGGTAAGTGTAACGACCAGGCCCTTTTTTAATTTTGGCGGTTACATTTTTCACTCTTCACCTTCAAAAATCTATACTTTTTTTCATTTTTCCATGTACAGAGCTGTGTGAGGGCTTTTTGTGTAACAAATTGCACTTTATAGTGACTGTATTTAATTTGCCTTGGCATGTACTGGGAAGCAGGGGCAAAATTCCAAATGCAGTGAAATTGTTGAAAAAACTCACTTGCGCCATTTTCTTGTGGGCTTGTTTTTTACTGCTTTCACTGTGCACCCCAAATGACATGTCTCCTAAGTTCTATGGGTCGATACAATCAAGGGGATACTAAATTTATTATGTATCCCAGTTTTATTGTGTTTTAATACATTTACAAAAATGTACATTTTCTGTACAAAAAAAATTATCTTAATTTTTCAATTTTCTCGGGCTAATAACGGTTTCATACTTTGGTATACGGATTTGTTTGAGATGTAATTTTTTCCGAGATTGACTAACATTTTTAATGCTAGCATTTTAAGGACTTTACAACCTTTTGATCACTTTTTATGAAATTTATAATTTTATAAATCTGACATTTTGCGATGCCTAACATGTTCTAGGGAAAGGTGGGGGGTGATTTAGAATTTTTAGGTATTTATACATTATATATTTGTTGTGTGTATGTATATTTTTTAAAAATAATTTTCAGAACACCCAGGGTACTTTAACCCTATGTTGTCTGATTGATCCTACCATATACTACTGATTTTACTGATCATCTATGTGCCACTAGCACATTATAACAAATGATCAAAAACCATACAGCCTCAGGTCTTACGAAGTTAATAATGTTAAGGATGCTGTGTCTTTAATCCTATTTATCCATTATCCACTGGGTGAAGGGATAAATATATAATCATGGTCGGTCTTAGCTGTTGGACCCCTTGCAATCAGCTGATTGCTTGTTCCTCTGCTCCACTCCTGTCTGAGCTCTGTACTTGGCTCCATTAACTTCTATGATACTTCCAGCAAACAGGACATTCAAAACCCAAAACTAATCTCGCAGGTTCATGTATAACATCATGTTTGAGTCTATCAAATATACTCTTCATTCTGCTCTCTGAGGCTTACACAGTGCAAGTCTGCACTACTAGAGAGCTCCTTTTCTCCACTCTTGCTATGTATCCCAGTCAGTAAAGGTGCTCCTGCGCTGCCACAAAGTCTGAGTGTAACTACACAGTTACAATACTGAACTGATGTGGCCGGTTTTCTCTCCTTTTTAGATTTTTAAAATCGACGACTGGAGTGGTCACTTAGCAAGTAGATGAGCATGAATCTTCACATAATTCACATTACTAAAGTGTCTTTCATCTTCTGCACACATGACTTGTTTAGATATTTGTCCCCTTTAAAAACTGGATCGTGTCCTAGTACGAGCCTGTTTTTACAAACCACTCATAGACTGTAGTCTGAAGATCCGTCAGAACCGGATGCCACACAGAAGCAACTGCAAAAGGATAATAAATATGTGAATATAGCCTTTAACTTTTGTTCACAGGTGGCGGTGTGCCTCTAATGGAGTCATAATCTTGTGTAATCTGTGCGTAAGCCTTTTGATGAAGAAGGTTAAGGAATACCAGAGCATTTATCAGCCTGCACTTGTTCCTGTCATTAGGGATGCTGGTTGCTAGGCATTGCTCTCTCAGCGCAGCAGGGAATGTCATTTTCACATGCCACTTCAATTTTGTCTATAACCTCAGGTGTTTTGCGACAGTGAAGAATCAATTGGAGTCACCGAAAATTCCTAATGGCCAATGACTACTAGGAAAAAAATTTCTAATTATTCTGAAGATCTCTGTGTGGGG
Organism: Engystomops pustulosus; assembly: GCA_019512145.1. Classification (NCBI taxonomy): domain Eukaryota; kingdom Metazoa; phylum Chordata; class Amphibia; order Anura; family Leptodactylidae; genus Engystomops; species Engystomops pustulosus. The sequence continues at coordinate 225,098,749 of CM033642.1, read as the reverse complement.
TATTGGGGCATTTATGGCCACATTTATGTTTTTCAACATTGCAGTTTTTTTGTTATTTTATTTTTACCTGTGGCTTTTGAAGCCCCGTAGAGAGTTGAAAAACACCTTACCCAGAGGAAACTTTAATTTAAAAAAAAAAAAAAAAGCCAAAAAGTGTCCTTACAAAAACACCCCCCAAAAGACAGCACTCTTGTTACTTAATATGAAAAGACACAATGTCTGCAAACATTTTGTTAAAATGCTGCGAAAAAGAGCTAAGTACTTTGAACTCTGGATTCATTTACTTCAAAAAAGTTGTAATAGTGACAAATCCTGCACTTTTAGGTGAAATTTAATCTGTGAAAAAACTCCTCCAAATGCATATGACAATGAGCTGAGAGGAGTCAATTGTAAAGGCTGGAGGATCGCCCCTATGTTCTGTTCTATAACTTGTTTTCCCAAAAATAAGACAGTGTCTTATATTAATTTTTACTCCTAAAGAGGCACTAGGTCTTATTTTCAGGGGATGTCTTATTTTTCCATGAACAAGAATTTACATTTCTCGTTGAACAAAAAAATCTACTTCTCTAGGCATTGCCTTGGCTGAATTTCACAGAGTGAACAGAGTCGGGACGGGACTCTGATCATCATGAACCAATCATGATTACACTTCAGCGATGATGTTTTGCAGGGAAGAAGGATTCCTTGCATCATGTATCATGTTGCTCAGTCCCTTGCTCGACATTTTATTTGTGTTTGATGCATGAAACTCGGCCTCTGCATGGTCCTCGATGTAAATTAAAAAAAATTTGAAAGTGTTTATTTTTCTTTTTTTAAAAAAATATACTTTAACTTTTATCACACGGTGTAAATTAAAAACAGAAAGTTGAAAAAAAAAACCTCGCATTTTATATAAGAAAAAACGATTAAGCTTTAGTCACAAAGATGAAAAAAATCATATGCAGTCATTATAAACCTAAAACCTGTTAAGTAGTTTTCCAAAAATGGAAAATAAAGTCTGAACTAGTTATAGTCTACTTTTTGTTAGAGTAGTTTTAAGTTGAATCTAATGCGTTTAGTCTTAGCCAAGGTACCAGGAAATTTTTGGTCTAAATTAGGGGACAGTTCGCTTAGTTCCACTTACTAACAATTATTTGTTGTACGTTATGCAGGATTTTCCGAATTACTTGAAGCTGAGTGATTTTAACCGTCTGTTACATGAGTCTCAGAAGGAAGTTCTGCGGTTACAGAGGCAAATCGCTATGAAACACTTGAAAGAATCCCTAAATTTGTCAAGATCCGAGGCTCATAGTTCTCCAAAACCAGCTGAATCAATGTGTATTCGGCTGGATTCTTCAGAGCAACCCACAAGGGATCCAGACAATTCCATAGTGGCAACATCAATGGACACTCTTCAGGTGAGAAAAGAGTTACAAGACTATTCTGCCCTGTATCGCCTACAGAATACTTTTTGGCTTACTTACAAATATTAACCTTTTGGGTTTTCTGTTCTGGTGTAGAAACTACATTTGAAATCTTTGTTGAGTACTTTTTATGTTTGGAAATGAAGTTCCCTTTTTAGGGCCTATATCTATGAGGGGACTCCATGACTACCATAGCCCTTTATTGGTCACAAAAACAAAAGTCCAACAATCACCTGCCTAAGTTGTGTGCATCCCTGGATTTCTGAGATCAGTTAATGGTTGCAGCAACTAGCAAAAAGAAAAAAAGCAACAAAAGCAACTGGAGTTGTGGAATGGAACAGGTAGGTATTGTGTAATCTGCACCCGTTACAGTCTATTACAAAACTGGATCTAAACAGATGTGAAATCTGGGTCTCCTATCAGCGGTCTGATGCATATTGGTGCAACTTAACATTGCTCTTTATCTGCTCTCAGGTGTAACCCCAATGGTGTTAAAAGATCATAAATTATAGGTCCCAAACGTAACTGGCAATAATACTTCACGCAATCCAGCTTTGTAGATAGAGTGCTTCCCTTGTCACTGGCTTGTTCGTGTAGGCATGAAATACAAGAAAGTGTTCTGGCAATCCCTGATAAAAAAAAAAAAAAAAATCTCTTCAAGCATTATTCATCTCCAGACTTTTATTGGTTCTTATTCATGTATTAATCATGGATGTACCCTGATTGAGAACTAGTAAAAGTTAAAAACCAACACTGTCTGACCTCTATACACTTTAAGAAAATCTACCACCAGGATGAAGGATTGTAAACCAAACACACTGGCATACTGGGGTGTGTCCCATTTGGCAGAATACACTTTTCTTCAAGCTTCTTATACCCTTGTTTTTAAAGGGAACCTGTCAGCAGAAATTGACCTAATAAACCACTACCAGTATGTTGCCAAGTAGCTGAACACCTTTCAGATTATCTTTATTTCATGACCAAGTGTGGTGGTTTCATCCATAAAATCAACTTTAAAATGAGAAGTAAACTGGTTGTATAAAGTCAAGGAGGCAGAAAGTTTAACCATGAAGTCAAGCTCTCTCTTCCTCAGAAACCCCCCATCTTCACTGTAATTGATGGTCCTGCATCCAGAGACATCACTATCCAGATCTGCTGATGTCCGATGCATGATGATGAGAAGGCGTTCTGAGCCCCCCACCTTGACCATATTTCCAATTTTTTTTTCACTTTCCACCTTCTAAAATCAACAATTTTTCCATATACAGAGCTCTATGAGTTTGCATTAGATATTGTACATCCTAGAGGTCCCATTTACTATTCTGTGCAATGTATTGGGAAGCTGGGGAAACTTCATGTGTACTGAACACTTTTGAGCCATTTTATTTCTAGGTTTTGTTTTATTATTCTTAAGAAGAACACAGGATACGAAAACGGTTTCCACATATAAGTACCAGATGGAGCCAAAAGAGTCGTAAACAAATCCAGCACCATAGTTTCTTTGTTGCACAGAATCTGAAGAGCCCCTGTAGTCTTAGGATACCCAATTAAACAAGAGCGAGTTTATAGTAAATATCGGGAAAAAGAAAACGAAGGTATTGGGGGGCAATTGCATGTGGATGGGCCAGACAAAATAAAGTAACAAGGTCTAGGAGTCCGACCAGATGATACGTGCCCGAGTAGTAGGGTATGAATGACTATGTATGATTGGAAGGGAAGCTGAAGGGCTGGGGTATGGGTAATATTGTTTTATAAGTTGGGGATCGGCGACAATACCCATCCTAGGATTTTAGATGTTTGAAGGGCTATCAGGGGCCGGAACTGGGTGGTAGGAAGGGTGGACTGGTGGGGAAGGGATGTTTTCCCCTAAATGGGGTAATGATTGTATTGTTTATATAAAATTAAAGATCAAGTCTTGAGTAGAGGAAGCACAAGCAGCAAAAACTACCACAAGTATAAGGTTTGCCCCACAATTAAACACTTGTAGAAACTGAAAAATTTGTAAAAGAGCCATTGAAGATCTTTGTCAATTCCTTATATAGCACGGCGCCACCTGGTGTACAAATTGTATATCCTTTTCCACCACGTAAGCTGAGCGTTCCTGGATAGGTAAAGCCACTTCCAGCACAGCTAGTTCTGTGCAAAGTAATACTCAAAGCACTTTCTGTCTGTCACCTCTCTTGTCTCAGTACTGTAGAGTACTGCATGAGAAATAATAAGGGATTCTAGTATTTGCTACCAGAAGTAAAAGGAGGCCAGAAAGGAGCATAAATGCAGTATTCGGCAAAAGGCAATGCTATATTTTGCCTTGATGGAAATCTACCAATCAGTTATAGGTATGGTCATTTGGACATTCATCTGCCACATACATACACTTATACAGTAGGATGTTATTTTTAAAAATGTACCTGTATAAAGAGAATTTCCAATAAAGGTAGTCCTCTGGTCTGTTAGAGATGAAGGACAGCTTTCCGAGGGTATGATCACCTCTGCAGGATTGCACAAAAAAAAACAAATGAATGAAACCAATGAATTAAATTAAATGTGAAGGCCAGATGTCACTTTTATTGCTGCTTGGTGGGTAGTTCCCTGCAGGGTGAATACATCTATAAGCTTTGCTCCTGTACTTTAGTTAAAATGTCACTTTTTATGATTATTTTAAATGAAGCCCCTCCCCTCCGGGGGTCTCTAGTACACACCAACCTGGCTGCTTCCTCAGTGCTCCCCAAACTCAAGGCATCACATAGTATGTGCTGACACAAGTTTTCTCACAGGCAGGAGGAGGGGGAGCAGGGAAGGGGTGCCACATAGGCTTCAGGGGGTGTATAATTACTTTGAAGATGGGCGGGGCTCTGGTGACCCCCCCCTTCCCATTAGCATTTGTGCTTCATTTAACTAAAGGTAAAATACCCCATCCCATTCTTATAATGCCCCCTTTATGCCCCTAATGCCCTCTTCTTCACACAATGTTTGTGGACTGCTTATCTAAGCAAATGTAGTGTTGTGCAGGTGCTGAGGAGCAGCGTATGTTTCTTTGTCTTAGACTAACACTGTGAAGGGGTTCTGGGCCATTTTACTGCATAAGATTTGTCCTGGAGCATTAAATCCTGGATTTATGAGAAAAGAAGGGTGTGCCAGTCAAGTCCATTGAGATCTAATCTGTGTACAGTCTTTTACAATTGAGTGCAATAATGGATTTTAATAAATTCACAATACTTGGTTAATGCACTCAGTGTCCCCTCTGGAGGCTTTTCTTTGTGTGTTTTATTAAATTTTATCTGACTGTAACTGCAAGCTGCAGAAAAGAGAACAAATGAGCACTTAAAATGTTCTTTAATTTCCCACCCAGGAAAACTGATTTTTGGAAAATATTTTCTGAAGGCAGTGACTTGTTTTTGTGTTAGAATTCAGTTCTAATTTTTCTCACTTATTATAATGACTGATTGTTTTGAGAGCTGAAGCATGGTTCTCATGAAGAGCATCAGAAGTCTCCTCCCCCACATTTACTGATTATTTATATGGGTTTTCCAGGCACCAAAAACTGCTATAAAAAAAAGGGACTGTGGTTGATCCAAAAATCGTGGACCCTGTGATCTCCTGTTTTACAGATTGACCACAATGCAGAGGACTGGACATCAGCACCGAACTGTAATAATGATTACAGGGGGGGAGGGATTCCCACATTATATATCACTATGACATCCACTGTAATGGTTTTCATTAAACACTGAAGGTAACTGGAGGTTCAGTTCACTCTCTGTTCCCCATAAGGGCTAGATATGCAGAAGCAGGGGTGTAACTAGGAGAGGCAGGGCACCATAGCAGACTTCTAAATAAGACACTCATATATACACATATAGTTGTATACCTATATACATAAACATAGAGTTCTTCACTCATACACACAGATTTATACACTCTTAGGCTACATTCACACGACAGTATGGGGGACGTATACACACTTCTATGGGCTCACGGCCCTGTACGGGAGGGGTATGGTGCGGCACCGTACCGCTCCGTAGCCCGGGGAAAGATAGGACATGTCCTATCTTTCCCCGTATTACGGCGCCGTGCGCCATTAATTCCTATGGAGAGGGGCGGGGGTGAGCTGCGCTCACCTCTTCCTCCTCTCCCCGCGCTGCCGTGTGCCCGCGGTACTACGGTTCGGCGGGCTCACGGCAGGGTGAATTTAGCCTTACACACATATCCACATCACATATGCACTCACATACAGCATATATACACACCATATACCAAATACACATACAGCATATACACATCACAAATGCACACACATATACAGCATATACACATCACATACTGTGTATCTTATCTACATATGCTGTACAATGTGCAGCATAATATATATATAAACAAACACTTTGTGTCAGGTCAGATGATGGGGCCTCTTGACACTGCGGGCCCCATAGCAGCAGCTACCGCTGTAGTTATGCCTCTCATAACTTTTTTTTATGCTTCTGTTCTTTTATGAAGCCAAAAATGGTACAGACTGTAAAATAGAAAGACATAATGGAAAACCCATAGCCTCCATATAGTTTCCAATATAATTTCGGAAATCGGCCATTCAAGGGCATTTCTTTCTAGTATGCAGTTTTTAATTTAGAATGGTCTTTACTCTTTTACTGCTTTTCAGTACCACTGTTTCAAGCATGCACTTGTCCTGGTAATGAGAAGAATTATGCACTGAGTTATTCTTATGAAGTAATGACAAATGTGACTTGGTTGGATCCCTTATGAAGGAGAAATCCTGATGACAAAGCCGGGCTCATCTTCCTGTACTTGTTCAGTGCAGTTTTCTTTTCCTTATATGAAGCCATAGCTGTACACATAATAGAATATATTCCCAGTGCCTTTATGGTGCCATACTTAAGGGGAGCCTGTCTTGCTCTGGAGATGCTGTGTAGTACAGAAGAGGATTTTGTATGCTGTCAGTCATGACACCTGCTAAGGACAGCCTTTAGGGATTTAAGCTGGTTCCACTACACATGGAAGCACAACAGATGTTATCAGGAAATACATATAAAAATAGGCTATGGCTGTCGTCTTACATAAGAGGCCTGCATATGTGGTATTGGAGGAGTAGAGCTCGTGTGATATGTAGGGCTATCTTTATGTTCCTGACCCTCTGTCGTCTATTACGTGCCCTTCTCCCCTGCCTGCACAGTGGTCTGATCCTCTTAATCCCTTTGGTTGCTGTGGTAGCAGTGAGGATTGGGCTGCCGGAGCAGGTAGGACATAACTCTACTTCTTGCTTGGATTGCCGGCATCCAACAAGACGCAGCAGATTGTCAGGTAGGAATGTCTCAGGTTATTGTAGCTATTCTATAGCGTATAGGGTTTTCACACAAGTAGAGAAGTGTGGATAATCATAACATTGAGATCTAAAAAAAAATCTGGCCGCTTCCAAGCAGAAATCGTGGCCCTGCAGATGGAGGATGATAATCATATTTACTATTGATGGTAAAATAGAAATAACCCCCATCAAGATTTCAAATGTAATTCACAAGTAATGGGAATATGGACGCATTTGTGTCTTCCGCAACCTGAGCTGCAACAAAATTCTTCAAAAATTTGGAAATGATAAGCAGATGGGGATTAAATGACAATTGTGCAACATTTTTATTAGAGTAACTAAAAATACATTCTGGCTTAAGGTCACTGGATGTGCAAACTAATGAGGGTCTAGTTGAACTATATATTTTTATCAACCTTTTGGAGACAAAATATAAAAGTGGTGTTGGTCATTTCTGCATTAGTCATATCCTCATTATAAAGTCCCCTATTTCTTTTCCAGACTTGTAAAAGTTTGGGTAGGATAGTTAGACCTTAAAAAGTACCCAAGACTGTGCATACAATGTGCAGTATTTAGTATTGTGGAGTCTTTTGGTGATTTCCAATGTGTTTTCTTTTCCCTCAGTAATAAAGTGTATTGATATTGCATGTATCTTGCATATATTAGATATCTATACGAGGCTGTTGCATGGAAGTTGTCAGCCTGGTTGCTACTTCCCCTGACAAACTATTTGTTTGTAAAGGGTTTTAAATTATAAAGTGAGACAACTGCTTTAGGCTGCATTCCTGCATGACGTTTACTTGAAATGCAATACAACAGACTAAAACAAGGCCCATTATTTTCTATGTTCTCATGTCCATGATTGGTGCATGCCATGTGCCGTGGGTCGGCTGATTGCCCATGCCACAAATTATAGAGCAGGTCCTATTCCTGCCCATCTTTGATCTTTGCGGCCCAGTCATTCATTTTCTAGTAACACCTGCAGTGTGAGCGGCACTTACCCACTGATGTCAAAAGGCCTGCTAATGAGGGACCACCTAGCCCTGTTTGTAACCCGCAAAGTGCCCACGTTCATGAAGGAGGCCTTAAAGGAAACCGCTAATATTAATCATGATGGTATGATAATGGTAGCAAAAAAAATCTCTATTTATTCTGGACTTTGCGGTCCAGTGGATTGTCTCAGCTTTGAACCATTCCATGCGCATGAACAGTGTTTTTGTGTCATATGCAGATTCATCATGCATGGAAATATTAATTTAGGTCAGGTAGTATTCCTACCTATTTGCAACCAGTGTGGCTTCTTCTACTGGTGTGAGAGTAGTTAAAGGGGTTGTCCGACTTTGCATCGGGTGCTGGGACGGGTGGGCATGCCAGGTGGGTGGAAGGTGTCTGAGTCAAGTGTTCCTTCCCCGGTAAAACAAACAGGGGCACAGCTCCGAAGGACGGTAGTGTAGGAGACCAGGAGTGCAGGAGAAGGTAAGTACTTGTTTTTTTGTTTTTTCTTTACAAGCAACAACATACTGCTTGCAGATTAGACGCCATGGTCAATGTGACGGGTTTCTCAGATGTGTATGCCATATTCACTGGTTATCTTCTAGACACTGGATAGACTGTATAGAGTACGATTAAGTCGAGAAGACTTTTTTTTTCCTCTATCATGAGATTGGGTTAGCAGGTTTCCAGGACCTGCATGCCTCCTGTGATTATCATACTTGAGATAGGAATATACTTCAAATCTGTTATGTTGGGAATAGCATATAATGCCATCACCCATGTTGAAGGCACAGAGAGCTGTCATTATTGATGAAACCTAGTATGGATGAAGATATAATTGTTCAGCCTCTCTCTACCATTATTAGAAATCTCATACATCTAATGATTTCACACAGTCCTTGTGGGGACATATGTCCAGCTGCAAGTTTGTGGCCGGATATACCTCCCCATAGATGGCAATAGGTTACACATGTGTGGCACCATATTGTACCGCATGCTAGAGAAACCGCATGCTCTGTCTTTCCTGGTACATATGCAGGGCGCTGTGCATTTCTATGGAGAGGGGAGGGGTGAGCAGCCTCTCCTGCACACTGCTGTATGCTCTCTAGACAATTCTGAAATACCTCAAATCCTACCCCACACACTATTACTTCTCTGCAAATTCTCCCCCTCTAGTAGCAGAGTCCTTCTGGATAGTTGGGACAGCAGCGCCTCTCCTGTGCAGTGGTACAATCCTTTCAGACATTTGTTATCGCTTTGTTTTGCAGCATGTTTTAAATATTTTGAAAAACTGAATTTTTTTCAGGTTTTTTTTTAATCGATATAAAATGCAAAACAATGCTGTATCATAGAAGACAAAGCAAACTGGATACCTCCGCTTTCTGAATTCATTTTGACTTTCACTCTACAAGCATTACCATATAATCTGCCTACTTCAGCTAGCTATTGATTCCCTAACCTGGCCCCCCCCAAATAGAAACAGGGCCCCATATACTTAAGCAAGATAAAAAATAAAACTCTTACCTAGTTATCCCGCTCCTCTTCGCGCTCTCTCTTCTGCAGATCGGCGCAGGCGACGGCTGATGACGCGTCTGCCAGGTCAGGTGCCGGGTCATGGACCTCAGCAGACCCGGCGCAGGCAGACGTGTCGGCGTCTATGGATGCGATGGGTGGGAACGGCCGCTGAGGTGGGTGGGACGGTGGACGGATCGGGGGCCCGTTCTTATTTTGAATTGGGACAGCTCCGGGCCCTCCCTGATCCAGCGCACGGACCAGATACAGAACAGTCCGTGCGCTGTAACGGGAAGGCCCGCGGCTGTCACAATTTAAAACATCTGCCCGCTGGGCTGCGCCGAGTTATCAGCGCAGCGCAGGGGTCAGGTGCGGGCCTCTGACTGACCATGGGCCCGGTCTCATTCGCGACCCCTGCGACCGCGATCGGTACGCCACTGCCGGTAAGCCTTTGCTGCAATATGCAGCAAAGACTTACCGGCTGAGCCCTCTCCATGCAGCGCGACCAGGTGGGGGCCACAAAATATTGTCCCGCGGGCCGCAGTTGGCCCGCGGGCCGCGAGTTTGAGACCCCTGGTGTAGAGGATGTCCCCTGTCTATGGTGATGGTAGAAACTCCTCTCCTCTAGGTGTAGAGGATGTCCCCTGTCTATGGTGATGGTGGTACCTCCTCTCCTCTAGGTGTAGAGGATGTCCCCTGTCTATGGTGATGGTAATACCAGGTCTTTCCTTAGTTCTGTAATCTATCATTGTAATCTAGTAATCTGGTCTGACCAGTGATTTGTTTAATGCCAAAACTATGTCCTTGTAATGAGAATCTTGTCTCCGGTCGCCGCTGCGCTTGCCGCTCAACTCGCCTCGCAGGGATCCAGCTCCCAGCGTGTGTCCCCACCACATAGGGTGTGCACGTGCAGCTCTGTCAGATTTAAAGGGCCAGCGCACCGATAATTGCCGTTGGCCAGATGCCCTACTTTATAAATTCCCAGCTCCTTCCTCTCTTCCCTACCGGATCTATGTGCCTCACAAGCTACCTAGCTCCAGCTTTCCTGTGTAGCCGTATGGTATCTGCATGCTGCATAGAATAAGGATCTACACATGAACTAGGCGAATACCAAACTAGGAATAATTCAGTATGTTGTCATTTTTGCGTCTAAATGTAACGCGACTGTGCTCCATGTATCACATCTCCATATCCGCTTCACTAACTTTACTATTATTAAGTGATTATTTACAGTGATTTTTTTTTATTACTATAACCTTCAAGTATATATTAATTGGAACTAAAGAGCTCCAATTTCATACTAAATCATTTGTGTCTTTTTTTTTTTTTTCTAAAGGAAGTTGAATTAAGTAGGAAAAGGAAAGAATGTGAAGTTTTGGAGCAAGAGATAACGAAGAAGCAGAAGAGATGTGAAGAATTGGTAAGGTTCTGTATGTTTCTTGGTCTGGTCATAATCTGTGCATCTGATGCTCGTACAGAATTGTTTTCTTTTTCTCTTTTGTGGAAATGATAATTAATTGGCCCCTTTTAAATGAGATTGCTCTTAGACGAATACATTGTTTAGTTATAATATTTTTTTAAAATAATTCTTACCCTTATGTATAACACTTGTAGGTATCAGTGGAGTAGATCATAAGACATGTGGCAGTGTGTATGCTTGAGTGTATATTTGTGGGTAGATGCAAAAGGCAGTCATTCTGTAATTGGATCATATGTAATAAGAACATATATACATTATCCACTCTTGAAGTTGTACATAAATTTGTACAAAAAAAAAAGATTTTTAAGGGTGGATATCTGGTTTTGTCCAGCGTCCATACAAGCCAATCCATATTAAAGAGAAGATTCTTCTGTTTAATATGACTCAAAAATTGTGTTCTAGGTGCCATGGTACAGGAGATATGGCCGTTTGATGTTGGTCACTGTCATGTTTATAAACGTCCTTTCTGCACCGGGCTTGTCGAATAGGGTTTAAAGCCATCCCTTTAGTTTTAGTTCTTTTTAATGTAACTTTTATAAAAGCTAGCTTTCTGCATGGGAACTCGTTGTTGTACATAGTTTAAGTATATAAAAGAAAAAACTGCATGCGGAGAAGCGGTCACTTTATAATCTGTATCTACATGTTCAACATTCTAGGAAGCAAGTAAGAAATACTGGGTATGTGTCAAGATTGTAGTCACTGAAGGGTGTTTGAGAATTTTTCTGTTTTTCAAATATTTATTTTTTATGAAAATTGCAGAAACAAAGTGAAAATTAACTCGCCCTTTGACACTTCAAAATTGACAATTTCTGTTAAGTTTATTATTGCTACTTTATCTTAAACTTCAATACTTCATTATAGAAATTTGATATCATTGCAAACCTTAATTGCTTTTTGCGAGGGTGGGTGGTGGACATTGTGGTTTGCTTTTGTGGTCCACTACAGTGTCCTATGTGAATGGAACCCTATTCATTCATGGTACGCTGGATGTGCTTTGGTTATACGTTCTGTTATCTTTTAGAAAAAGTCAAGACATGGGGTGTATGCTGAGCTTGCCCCTCCACCCTTTAGTGAGAAGAGGATCTCCACTTCTTCTAACTGCTGGGAGCCTTGCTTCCATGATTGTTGGGGGTCCGAGCTATTTGATAATCGTCGATTTATGCAATTATCCGCTATCATGTGGACAACCCCTTTAATGATGTTTGGCTGTGTCCAGGGCATCCCATCTGACAATAAAGAGCCTATTGAGCATATAAGGTTTTGAAACTACCCTAAAACTATGCTAACTAGGCTATCTACTTTTAGATGGGTGCCCATGGCTGGGGTAGATAGCTTATTTGTCTCTGCCCAACAGCAGGGACTAAAATATTGACATTAATTGTCTGGCAGGGAGTAGAAAGAAAATTGCAAATATGTTGGAATTGTTGGAAAGAGCTTGGGTAGGTGAAGGTGGTCCAGAAGGAAGGAGGCCATGGATAACAAATATAAGAAGCTTACCATACGTAATGGGTGCTGCTGTTGCCTGGAAGAAGGAACCTCCCTGTTTCATTTATTCCAGACCTGTAGGGTTATCATTCCTTTGTGGTCCACAGTGCAGAGGTTTTTAAGGGTTGCTTTGGAGGTTGACTTTCAGCTAGATCCAATGACTTACCTTTTACGTCTGCCGTCCCTGGTCCTAGGCAAATGTAAAACAATGTTGCTACACATACTCAAAGCAGCTAAAACCCTCATCTCCCTCTTTTGGAAGCGTCAACTGACCTCCTCATACCTGTTAATTATATGAGATATATGGAGCGTTTCTTCGCCACCCTGTACAATCAAGTAAATTAATTCACTGTTGTTTGGTCCCCCTTGGGATTTACGAAGTAGTTGACTATCGGAATTTATTATATGTAATCTAACAGAGCTTTGACCCACGGGTCTTCTCCATTAATTCCTCTTTCAAGTTCTCGGGTCTCTCTTTGTTTACGATTTGGTAAGAAAATATTTGGTTGGTCGGAACTCAGAATTGGGTCTATTATGGACTATAAAGGACTATCACCTCTTTGGGAAACATCCAGACTCAATCATCCATTAGTGGTGTGTCATGGCGAGTCTTCATTCCTAGTCGACCATACATTGTAATCTGTTCTATTTGATGTTTGCTTCTAATTGTACTGTTTTATTGAAAACTTTAATAAATTCTAAGTTGAAAAGGAAAAAAAACCCCAAAGATTACCACAGTCACGGAGCCTGGATATATAAGAATAAGCCTCCGTTTTTATCCTGATGGAGTTTGGTGGTAGATGGAAGAGAATATCCTGATGGAGTTTGGTGGTAGATGGAAGAGAAACTGTAGAGGCCTGGATAACATTATGACATAATTCATGTGGAGGAAATTGATAATTGGTTAAATATTATACATGTCCCGCTATTGGGCTATTTATTTTAACGTTGTCACTTGTTTTACGGTAACGGATGCGTCATATACAAGGACAGTTATTGAATTGTATTATTTAGGATTAAGTTTAATTTCACATTAATGAAAATATAGTAAAACATTGATTTGTAAATCCAAAAATGGAGCATTTGGCTCTTGAAGAGTCATATTCACACTTTAATCCCGATAAACTTCCTACCAGAAAGACTTGTCAGACTTGCAGAACTTATAATTCTCCCAAAGATTGTGCTGGAGCTTCATGACTTTGATCTTTGATGATAACATTTCTTTCTAAATTAATGGAAATATATACTCTGACTGCTTATATCCGTTATTATTTTGAATTGGGACAGCTCCGGCCACCCTGATCAGCGCACGGACCAGATAACCTAACAGTCCGTGCGCTGTAACGGGAAGGCCCGCGGCTGTCACAATTTAAAACATCTGCCCGCTGGGCTGCGCAGAGTTCGTATAGCGCAGCGCAGGGTTCCATGTGCGGGCCTCGACTGACAGGGCCCGGTTCGGGTCTTTTTTTCCCCAGTCGCGACCCCCTGCGACCGCGCTATCGGTAACGCCACTGCCGGTAAGCTTTGCTGCAATATGCACAAAGACTTACCGGCTGAGCCCTTCCATTGCAGCGCGACCAGGTGGGGGTCCAAAAAATATGTCCCGCGGGCCGCAGGTGGCACCGGGCGCCGCGAGTTTGAGACCCCTTGGAGTGATCATAAGACAGTGAGGCTAGTGTGTATGCTTTGAGGTTATATTGTTTGGGTAGATGCGGAAAGGCAGTCATTCTGTAATGTGGATCATATGTAATAAGAAACATATATACATTATCCAACTCTTGAAGTTATGCATACAAAGTTTGTACATAAATGTGTACAAAAAAAAAATAGTTTTTTAGGGTGGATATCTCTGGTTTTTGTGCAGCGTCCATACAAGCCAATCCATAATTAAAGAGAAGATTCTTCTGTTAATATGACTCAAAAAAGTGTGTTCTAGGTGCCATGGTACGGAGATGAGATATGGCCGTTTGATGTTGGTCACTGTCATGTGTATAAAACGTCCTTTCTGCACCGGGCTTGTCGAATAGGGTTTAAAGCCATCCCTTTAGTTTAGTCTTTTTAATGTTGAAATTTTATAAAGCTAGCTTTCTGCGGGAACTCGTCGTGTATTAGTTTAAGATATTAAAAGAAACTGCATGCGGAAAGAAGAAAAAGAAAAAAGGACGAGAAGCGGTCACTTTTCGAAGGGTCACTTTTATCTAACTGTATCACATGTTCAAACATTCTAGGAAGGCAAGTAAGAAATAATGGGTATGTGTCAAGATTGTAGTCACTGAAACGGTTTTTGAGAATTTTGTGCATTTGTTGTGATTACACTACTTCTGCAGCCAATCCCCTAGTTTTTTGTTTTTTTCAAACATTATTTTTTATGTTGGACATAGTGGAAAAGGAGAAACAAGTGAAAAAAAACGAACAGAACTCCTAAGTGAAATTAACTGCCCTTTCACACTCAAAAATGACAATTTCTGTGAAGTTTATTGATTGCAACTTTATCTTAAACTTCATATACTTCATTATAGAAATTTGATATCATTGCAAACCTTAATTGTTTTTTGCGAGGGGTGGGTGGTGGACATGTGGTGGCTTTTGTGCCACTACAGTGTCCTAATGAATGCGCAACCCTATTCATCATTGTACGTTGGATGTGCCTGGTTATACGTTCTGTTATCTTTTAGAAAAAGTCAAGAAATGGGGTGTATCATGCGAGCTTGCCCCTCCACCTTAGTGAGAAGAGGATATCCCACTCTCTAAATGTGGGAGCCTTGCTTCAATGATTGTTGGGGGTACCGAGCTATTTGATAATCGTCGATTTACAAATTATCCGCTATCATGTGGACAACCCCTTTAATGATGTTTGGCTGTGTCCAGGCATCCCATCTGACAACAAAGAGCCTATTGAGCATATAAGGTTTTGAAACTGACCCTAAAACTATGCTAACTAGGCTATCTACTTTTAGATGGGTGCCCATGGCTGGGGTAGATACCTTATCTTTGTCTCTGCCCAACAGCAGGGACTAAATATTGACATTAATTGTTTGGCAGGGGAGGAGTAGAGGGTAGAAAGAAAATTGCAAATATGTTGGAATTGTGGAAAGAGCTTGGGTAGGTGAAGGTGGTCAGAAGGAAGGAGGCCATGGATAACAAAATAAGAAAGCTTACCATAGTAATGGGTACCTGCTGTTGCCTGGAAGAAGGAGCTCCCTGTTTCATTATTCCAGACGTAGGGTTATCATGTCCTTTGTGGTCCACAGTGCAGAGGTTTTTAAGGGTTTGCTTTGGGAGGTTGACTTCAGCTAGACCAATGACTTACCTTTACGTGCCGTCCCTGTCCTAGGCAAATGTAAAACAATGTTGACTACACATACTCAAAGCAGCTAAAACCCTCCATCTCCCTCTTTGGAAGCCGTCAATGACCTCCTAATACCTGGTTAAATTATTGAGATTATGGAGCGTTTTCTTCGCCACCCCTGTACAATCAAGTAAATTAATTCACTGTTGTGTGGTCCCCCTTGGGATTTACGAGTAGTTGACTATCGGATTTATTATATGTAATCTAACAGAGCTTACCCACGGGTCTTCTCCATTATTCCTCTTTCAAGTTCCGGGTTCTCTTTGTTTACGATTTGGTAAGAAAATATTTGGTTGGTCGGAATCAGAATTGGGTTATCAGGACTATAAAGGACATCACCTCTTGGGGAAACATCCAGACTCACTCATCTTGTGGTGTGTCATGGCGAGTCTTCATTCCTAGTCGACCATACATTGAATCTGTTCTATTTGATGTTTTGCTTCTAATTGTACTGTTTTATTGAAAACTTTAATAAATTCTAAGTTGAAAAGGAAAAAAAACACCAAGATTACCACAGTCACGGAGCCTGGATATATAAGAATAAGCCTCCGTTTTTATCCTGATGGAGTTGTGTGGTAGATGAGGAAAGAGAAACTGTAGAGCCCTGGATAACATTATGACATATTCATGGAGGAAATGCTCATTGGCCTAAAATATACATGTCCCGATATTGAGCTATTTTTTATTGTTGTCGCCTGTTTACGGTAAATGATGCGTCATATACAAGGACAGTTATTGAATTGTATTATTTAGGATTGATTAAATTTCACATTAATGAAAATATAGTAAAACTTGATTGTAAATCCAAAAATGGAGCATTTGGTCTGAAGAGTCATATTCACCTTTAAGGGTTGTCCGAGTTCTTAAAAAAAAACTAAGGGAGGCGCCGAGGGCGCTGCTTAAAAAAATAAAGTCCTATTTACCTTCCGTGCCCTCCGGTACAGCGCTGCTGTCGCTCCGGTCCGGGCGCCATGTAAACAAACATGGCCGCTGGAGCAGCGTGGACTCCGCTTCCGGCGGCCGTGGCGGGCACGCCTATCTGCCCTTTCACAGCATTGTGAATGGGGAGGGGCCGGAAAGGTTGTCGGGTGCGGCCGGAAGCTGAGTCAGCGCTGGATACCGGAGGTACCGGGGTAAGTAGGACTTATTTTTTAAGCCTCCCTAGTTTTTTTAAGAACTCGGGCAACCCCTTTAATCCCGATAAACTTCCTACAGAAAGACTTGTCAGACTTGCAGAACTTATAATTCTCCCAAAGATGTGCTGGAGCTTCCTTCATGACTTTGATCTTTGATGATAACATTTCTTTCTAAATTAATGGAAATATATACTCTGACTGCTTATATTTTACAGCAAAACACTTTAATATTCATATGGCTCATGTTCTTTTTATAGGATATGCCTGACAGTCATTTTTTTTTCTTTGTACAGAAGCCAATTTTTTTTAATTTTGTCTCTTAAGATGTCTGTAAGATCACCAGTGTTGTCTTAGTAACACATCTAGACATGAAAGTAAATATTTAATTACAGTAAAGTGTGCCTGGTGGAAGGGTATAGACAGCGTTTGATGAAGACTGTGATGTTACGCCAATGTACTACATTATTTTGAGGCTGTTCAAGTGATATGATCAATGATATTCCAGAAATGTAATATTGTTGACCTATTCCTTCTGCCTGAGAGCAAAGATTGACTTCCTTTGTTGTCTGAGCCTCCCACTTTCATCTACAAGTCTTTTCTTGAGCTGTTAACCTCCGCGGGCAAAGCCGCCATATTGGCTACTCCGAACCCCACATGCCTGTCTTATCTCTAACAATCTACCGGAGACAGACGGTTACATATCAGTAGTAAAATGTACTGCAATACAGTAGTATCGAGGGTTCCTGGATCAAACACAGGACTAAAGCACGCCAACCTCTGCAGTTGGTATGTCTGAATAACGTGCAAAACATATATCTGTCTGCTAAAGGTTAAAGCAAACCAATGCACTGCCTATTTATGTGTTTCCCAAACATCGGCCCTTACGACCGATGCATCATCAGAGGCTTACCAACATTTAGGCACATTCACACTTAATGCAGCAGTACAGACGCTGCGACCACCGCTAGTAACGCTCAGGTAGCCACAGCCGTCCGTCTGCCTCTCCAGCACTTTAGCGGTCGTACGCGCCGTGTGTTGCAGCCAGCTATTTATAATGCCCCACCTCTTGTGGGCGGTACTCCATCGGATCCACCAATCGCAACGACCACTAGTCGTGACGTGCACAGGGGCTCGATACGTTGGTCGGTGACCAAAACAATGCGAAAACGCATTACTTAAACATTGGGGGATTGCAGAAAGATTTAAAGGAAGAGCAAGCAAAGCAAGAGAAATGGATGCAAGTTTATGAATTTATGATTATTGCGATTTGAATTAGTGCATCATCTATCCCACCACGAGATGACGATATATATATTTTATCCCTATAGGTGTGATGTTCTTAAAATCTAAGGGAGGAACAGGGAGACCAGAGCCACACTACAGTCCACCACAGTGACCCCAATTGAAAAAGGGAGGGGAAGGGGATAAGAAACCTTATATTGTAGTGTGGTAGAGCTATATCATGTCCGCCCACATGATCCGTGCATTATAAAACAACAGGCATACTTAATGGAGTCATTCAGACCTTGCAGTTTTTCTGTAGCCATTACACAAATCCAACGGGACTCTCTTTGAGTAACCAAACAAAGTCCCCTCCTCTTATTGGTGGTGTGATTGCTTCAATGCCTTGAAATTTACTGCACATCGGATTTCTCTGTGTTTCTCCCAGACATGTCGGAATATAACTGTGTCATCCTCTTTTCAAAGTTCCTCATATGTTCCCTAATGTGCACACGGAACTCCCTTATAGGCTTTCCCACATATTGGGATACACACGTACAGGTAAGCAAATAGATGACCCCACTTCCAGTTAATGAATTGTTGATTTCTGTAAGTACGCCCCGTAACATTGCTCGTGCACGTGTTGCCTGGAAGGAGCGATTGGCAAGCTTTGCAGGAGCCACACTTGAAAGTTCCACATGGTGGTTTAGGGAGCCACGTCTCTGGCTGTGCACCTATTTGTCTCTTAGGTTTCTACCCCTTTGGTACGTTATTTTTGGAGAGTCACCTACCAGATGGCCCACGTCTGGACCCATCTGTAGTAACTTCCAAAAGGTAGAGAGAATGTCTCTGACTTGTCCATGCTGTGCATAATAGGTTGCAATGATATGCATGGAGTCTGAGGATTCATCCCTACTCCGGGGGGTCAGGAGGGTTTCTCTTCTTTCATATAGGGCATTCTGGTGGGCATCTCTTAAGATAGAGGCCGGGTACCCTCTATCCTGGAACCTGTCCTTTAGGTCAGCAGCTGCTGCAAGAAATGCCGGCATGTCAGAGAAATTCCTCCTTGCTCGGAGGTACTGTCCTTTAGGAATACCACATTTAAGTGGTGTAGGATGCCAACTATTCCATGCCAACAGGCTATAGCTATTGATTTCCTAAAGATCCTAGTTTTTAGCCTTCATGACTCTGATTTTTCTATGGAGAGGTCAAGGAATGAGATCTTGTCTCCATGGATCTCTGAGGTTAAGAAAAGTCCTATGGTGTTCGTATTAAGGACCGCTACAAACTCCTTGAATTCCTCGACCATGCGATTCCAAAGAATGAGCACGTCATCTATAAAGCGTAGCCAAATCATTAAAATGGACATCAAATATTCCAACTGGTCATTAGAGACCAGTTCTTTCTCCCACCAACCCAGGAAGAGATTAGCATATGTGGGAGCACAAAGGCTCCCCATAGCCACTTCCCTGATGGTAGAATTTGCCATCGAATGTGAAAGAATTGTGTTCCAATGCAAAACGAAGGAGAGAACATTAGTTCATTATGCTTCATGTACTGCGTGCCTCTAGTATGTAAAAAGGATGCAACAGCGTTACAACCAGCATCCTGTGGTATTGAGTTGTAAAGTGCCTCAACGTCCAGACTGGCTACAAAGGTTCCCTGGTCTACCTGGACACCCTCCAATCTCTTTAGCACATCCATCGTATCTCTCACATACGATGGAAGAGTTTGGACGAAGGGGCGAAGAATCTGATCCACATACAGACTCACATTCTGAGCGACACTATCAATTCCCGATACAATCGGGCGTCCCTTTAAGGGGGTTGTCCCTTAGGGAGGCCATAAAATGTGGCAACCCCTAGGGTATTTTGGTGTAAAAAACTCGGATGATGCATCGGTCATAAGGGCCGATGCAGAAACGCATCAGGTAGGGAAATAGGCAGTGCATTGGTTTGCTTTATCCTTTAGCAGACAGATATGTTATGGACATTATTCAGACATACCAAGTGCTGAGGTTGGCGTGCTTTAGTCCAGTGTGTGATCCCAGAACCCTTGGTGCCTAAGAGCATCTATTTACTAATAGAAGGTGAAAGAAAATTACACTGGAAAGCCTGAGTCTAGTTAATATACGTCTATTTATTAGCCCAATGTTTTAATAAATGTGATTTTTGTAGTTAAAACGTTCTTTTCAGGCAGTTAAGTAATTATTCGTTCTATTCAGGCAGTTAAGTAATTATTCAATATACAAGGAATGTAAACCGCACATCCGTAGAGAATTCAGCAGAATACAGTAGTATCACAGTATATGGTATGAGATCAACCCCCCCCCCCCAGGGTACTTGAACTTAAACAAATTGTTAAAATAATTTTATAAGAAAGTAAAAAACAAAACCGGTCCTTCAGTCCCCAATATGGTAGCAATAAAAAAGCCAGCTCATCCCACAAAAAATAACACATTATACCTGTACTTCACTTTACAGAGCCATAGAAAAAGTTGATCAGAATATTGTGTAATAAAGAAAATTATTTTTATACAAAAATCTATAACTTTTTTATTTTTACACGTAAAGAGCTGTGTGATGGCTTGTTTTCTGCGTAACAAATTGCACTTCATAGTGATGGTATTAAATATTCCATGCCATGTACTCGGAAGCGGGAAAAAAATTCCAAATGCAGTGAAAATGGTGGAAGGTGGGTGGAAAAAACGCATTGACGCCATTTTTCTTGTGGGCTGGATATTACGTCTTTCACTTTGCGCCCCCAAAGTGACATGCTTACTTATTCTTTGGGTTGGTACAGTTAAGGGGATACCCAAATTTGGTATAGGTTTTTATAGTTTTCATACATTTAAAACTTAAAACCTCCGTGTACAAAAATATTTTTTGATTTTGCCATCTCTGGCTCTAATACTTTTTATAACTTTGGTGTAAAGGCTGTGGGTGTGTCATTGTTTGCGACATTGATATATTTTCAATTATATCATTTTTAGGACTGTAACAACCTTTGGATCACTTTTATAGATTTTTTAGATTTTCAAAATGGCAAAAAAAGGTGCCATTTTCGACTTGGGGCTATTTTCCGTTACGGTGTTAAACGCATTGAAAACCGTTAATATGATTGTTGACACTGGCATTTTTCGGACGCATCGCTACCTAGTGTTTTGATTTTTACTGTTCATTATTATTTATGTCAGTTCTAGGGAAGTGGGTGATTTGAATTTTTAGTTTTTTTTTATTATAAATACTTTTATCTTTTACATTTTCAGACTCCCTAGGGGACTTTAACCTTAGGTTGTCTGATCGATCTTTATATATACAATGCCATACTACAGTATGCAGTATCTGGGGATTGTCCTCCTCATTCATTACAATGTGCTGATCAGCGACATTGTATAGGGGTTAAAAGAAAATACCTGGTCTTCTGAAGACCGAGGCTACATGGAGACGGATCGCCGCTTCCCGAGTACGTCACGGGGAAGAACGATGATGCTAGGGTAAGATTGGCCGCCCATCGCCGCTTCTTTTTGAGTGCTTGCGGCCAGCCATCGCGTAATAACACTGCAATACCAGCAAAGACTACACCGAACTATGGAGAGGGCTCAGCTGCCAGCCCTCTCCATGCACGGGACCCGGACGCTGCCGTGAATACACGGCGGGCTTTCACGAACAGTATTTAAATGTTTTTTATTTAAAAAATAAAAAAAAATTATTTGAACATACATAGAAATTGATGTAATCCCACATGATCAATACATGACCCAAAGAAAAAAGTGAAATCTGTTAAAAAACAGGCCAAAATATAAAATGGCAATTAGTTAGTGGGCGATAGTTGTTTGTAGAGCATGAGACCATGAACAAGCCCCTTCCCCATGTCTCAGTGGGAAAGGGTATTGGTGAAACCATGTCCATTAATTTTGAACTATTAGTGTCTTACTACTAGCCCACTACAAAGCCAATGAACAGGGATGCTAGAATTGGAAATCCTGCTTAATGATATTGATGATCTATCCTAGAAAAGGTCATCAATTTCTAATTCACACATTTCAAATCTGACTGTTTTTGACATGCAAAATGATATTTATTAATCCACTCCAAATGTGTAAGTTGTTATATGAATCCCAAACTGAATCCAAATAAAATGCCTTGTTCTTGGTAAAGAAAGCTGATAATTTTTGCCCATGGGCATCATTACACTGGTGAACAGATTATAGAAAAATATTTGTGGGCCTGGAATTTTTCACCTGATTGGGTAGTTTTGGTGCTGTGATTCAGAAAAAAACTTCTATTTCTCACAGCAGTCTTCTCTAGTTCCATCAAGAGAATAAGTACAAGGAGAAAGCCCCCCCTCAACACTATATATACTATATAGAGTCAAGTTAAGCAAGTTTCCCACAAAAAAATGTGCTGAAAACCTCACTTCAGTCAATGAAAAAAAAAAAGTAAAACTCACAGCCTTTCAGCGCACCCCCGTGAGTCCTTCTCTTCTTCGGTTGAAGCGCAGTCTTTGTGTTGTCGGCTGCACAGATGAGGATGTGTGGTGCTGACGGACCTGCCGCTGCGGACAGAAGAAAAGACCTGCAGGGGCGTCGGAAAGGTTTGAATTGACTTTATATGCTTTAGGATGTTGGGCATAGGGGGGCCGCTGGCCTACTGAGGGCAGGGGGGCTGTTGTGGTCTACGAGGGCAGGGGTGTCTGGCGGCTAACGAGGGCAGGGGGGCTGTCTGGCTGGCTATGAGGGCAGGGGGCTGTGGCTGGCTATCGAGGGCAGGGGGGGCTGTCTGGCTAACTGAGGGCCGAGGGGGGCTGTCGGCTTGAGGCCGGGGGGGCTTTCTGGCTACTGAGGGCCGGTGGGGGCTGTCTGGCTACTGAGGGCCGTGGGGGCTGTCTGGCTACTGAGGGCCGGGGGGGCTGTCTGGCTACTGAGGGCCGGAGGGGGCTGTCTGGCTACTGAGGGCCGGAGGGGGCTGTCTGCTGCTATGAGGGTCCGGAGGGGGCTGCTGTCGTGGCTACTGAGGGCGGGGGGGGGGGGCTGTCTGCTACTGAGGGCGGGGGGGGGTTCGGGGTGGGGCGGGTGGCGCGTACTTGTGTGCGTGATGTGTGGTCTTCTGTGCTACTGAGGCGGGGGGTGGGTACTGTCTGGCACTGAGGGCGGTGGGGGGGGGTCTGTCTGGCTAATGGGGTAGGATAGGCGGCTACTGTGGGCTGATGGAGGGGGGCGGATGGGGGGGTTACTGTCTGCTCTGATCGGGTGGCGATTGTGGGGGTTTTTGGCTTTCTACTGTTCGTGGGCTATGTTATGTACGTCTGCCCTTTATTTTTCTGGCCTGAGGGGGGGGGCTGTTCTCTAGGGGTGGATGTCCAAGAACATCTCATGATCAAATAATTTCAGTGACAACCAGTAGCCCATCATACTCATTTAGCATATGGTTTTTTAAAGTCTAATTAGAATGAAAGAGACCATGGAGAACAAATGTACTTTAGAAGAATATCACGTCACAGGTGCTGGGATTATGAGTAAGCCCCTGGTTTATCATGGATGGATTGTTTTTATAGTTTAATGTTTTATGGAGGGAACAAAATAGTGTTCCCCAGAGTAAATTTGATTTGATAATACTGTGTGGGCAGATTTATCAAGCAGTCTGAATAGTCATAATATTTTCCAGTTTTGCCTCATGGCAACAATCACCGCTCAGCTTTCATTTTACCACTACTAATGATATTTTAAAGGTAGGGAAAGGGGGTGATTTGAATTTTTAGGTTTTTTTTTATTATAATACTTTTTATTTTTACTATTTTTCAGACTCCCTAGGGTACTTTAACCTTAGGTTGTCTGATCGATCTTATCATATACTGCCATACTACAGTATGGCAGTATATGGGGATTTTCCTCCTCATTCATTACAATGTGCTATCAGCGCATTGTAATGAAGGGGTTAAAACGAAATAGCCTCGGGTCTTCTGAAGACCCGAGGCTACCATGGAGACGGATCGCCGCTTCCCGATGACGTCACGGGGAACGATGATGCTAGGTAAGATGGCGGCGCCCATGCGCCGCTATCTTTTTGAGGCTGCCGGCAGCCATCGCTGTAATAACACTGCAATATGCAGCAAAGACTTACCGACTATGGAGAGGGCTCAGCCCGTGAGCCCTCTCCATGCAGCGGGACCCGACCGCTGCCGTGAATACACGGCGGGCTGTCACGAACCAGTTAAAATGTTTTTTATTTAAAAATAAAAAAAAAATTATTTGAACATAATAGAACTTATGTAAATCCCCATGATCATACTGAACCAAAGAAAAAAGTGAAATCTGTAAAAACAGAGCCAAAAATAAAATTGGCAAATTAGTTAGTGGCGATTAGTTGTTTGTAGGAGCCATGAGACAATGTCTAAATTGTACGGATGGATATGAATAATGGCTTCAGATTCTAAAAATAAACCCAAAAACTTTATGTAACATATATTCATTGGATTATAACACGGTCCACCCCTTTTCCGTATATAACAGCCTTATGGACATTAAATGTTCAGCGATGAATCCAGGACCCTCTTTAACATGATATCAATAATGTGTCTATGGTCACTATAATCCATTTATATTCTAGTGCGGGGTGAGGAGCCATTAACTTTTTCATGTCTCACATACATACAGGCAAATACAAGGATAAGCCATGAACTGTTTAACCGCTAATTATCTTTAGGATAATATATATATCTACCGCGCAGTCAACTCAGTATGATGATCTGACGGGCACGCTCCCAAAATTGTGTCCCATGGAAAGCAGCGCAGCAGCTGCACCAAAAACAATTTGCGCTGCCGTGTAATCCCAGAAAAAATGCAAAATGTTCGATGAAAGTGAAAGTGATGAAAGTGTGATCCGACGAATGAGTAAATGAGCCCCATTGTCTTGGTAAACGATTCCATGAGGTCTGTTTAGCGCGGCCAGAATACGCTGATTGATTGCGATACCAAAATGTATATTATTGATGACTAAAATTTTCTGCAGTGATCCGTGGTCTAGGAGGATGGAATGATTGAATGCAAATTTGCTGAGATCAGTCTATATGAGTAAAAAAAAATATATCTGCCAGTTTACTGTAAGCCCCATGAGAAAAGGACGCACTTGCAGTAGACAATGCTATCAAATTGTCAGACATTGATCAAGCCATTAAAACTTCAGGTTTGGCCACGCTCAACACCAACAACCAGAGACCCTCAGACATTTTTTAAGGATCAATTTACGTAAAATTTTGATCTCCACTAAGTACCCAAAAATGCAACAAAAACTAAACCCGTTATTATGTTGTATAGGGCCCTGGAAGAAGTTAATGTGGTAGATTGTATGATTTGATTATCTGAAGTCCTTCTGTACCGTCAGCACTTTGCTATAGCGTTTCTCCAGCTTGCTTTGCAATCTATGTATCTCCTGAAGAGCAGAATCCCGTTGCTCGGTCACCTCCGCTAGATGTCTCTTCAAGTCAACATTTTCAGATTTCAACCTACAGAAAATACCTGACATTCAAACATCCAGTTGACCTTAAGCTATAGATTATCCTGCACAACTTCAGGGAAATGTGATGGACCTTCGCTGCCCTCTTTTACTCTGATGCAGAGCCTTGAATTTTCTTTCCACCAGATGTGCCTTTTCTGTTTGCGTCTCCTGAAGCCGGAGGAGTTCCTAATTAAAAAAAATAAAGTAAATTAAATGGTGATGAAACATTAATATGAAAGAACGCCAAAACAGAGAAAATTCTATTGAATTGTTATAAGACAGCATGTAACAATTTCCTCTTAGGGGCATAGTGACTGGTTTATTTGCCCCCCTCTGCATATTTTGTTTTGCTACATACCTACATTTGTGGAGAATCATAGGCTGGATCAAACACAGTGGGACGATTTACAAGCTGTCTGAAAGTCAGAATATTCTAGTGCCCATGGCAACCAATCACAGCTCCCTTTTAAAATATTCTTAGTAGTGGTAAAATGAAAGCTGAGCGGTGATTGGTTGCCATGGGCAAAACTGGAAATATTATGACTAGTCAGACTGCTTGTAAATCTGCCACCACATGTATTATCAACATAAAATTACTCTGGGGAACACTAACTTTTGTCCCTCCCATAAAACATTAAACTATAAAAAATCCATCCATGATAAACCAGGGGCCTTACTCATAGATCCAGCACTGTGACGTGATATTCTTCTACAATACATTTGTTACTCCATGGTCTCTTTCTTCTATTAGACCTAAAAAACATATGCTAATGAGTATGAGGGCTACTGGCTTGTCACTGAAAATTATTTGTCATGAGATGTCTTTGACATCCCAGGAAGCCCCCCCTGCTCCTCAGTAGCCAAAAGAACCCCCCATACAACATAAAAAGCAACGTTAACCCCCTAACCAACCGCGCCCACCAGCTCAGTGAAAGAAACCATGCAAAGGAACAGACAGTACCACCATGCCCCCCCGCCCCCAGTCCCCCCCGAAGTACCGGCCCCGTTTCACATGTAGCCAGACCAGACACCCCCCCCACCGCCCTCAGTGCAGACAGTACCCCCCCCCGACTCTCTGCACAAGCACTCACTAGCACTACATAAAGACACAGCCCCCCCCCCCGCCCCTCAGTAGCAAGACAGCCCCCCCCCCGCCCTAGTAGCCAACAGGCCAGCCCCCCCCCCCTCGTGCCAGGACCCTCCCTCAATAGAGCCAGACAGCCCCCTCCGGCCCTCAGTAGACCAGAACAGCCCCCTAAGCCGCCCTCAGAGCCAGACGCCCCCCGGCCCTCAGTAAGCCAGACAGCCCCCACGGCCCTCAGTACCAGACAGCCCCCACCGGCCCTCAGTTAGCCAGAACAGCCCCCCCGTCCTCAGAGCCGACAAGCCCCCCTCGGCCCTCAGTTAGCCACAGGCCCCCCCTGCCCTCATAGCCAGCCAACAGCCCCCCTGCCCTCATTAGCCAAGCCATACAGCCCCCCCTGCCCTCTAGCCAGCCAGACACCCCCTGCCTCGTAGATCCAGCAACAGCCCCCCTGCCCTCGTAGGCCAGCGGGCCCCCGTATGCCTCAACATCCTAAAGCTTAAAGTCAATTCACCTTTCCGACGCCCCCTGCCAGGTCTTTTCTTCTGTCCGAGCGGCGGTCCGCAGCACCACATCCTCATCTGTGCAGCCGCACACAAGACTGCGCTTCCAACCGAAGAGAGAAGGATACGGGGTGCGCTGAAAGCTGTGAGTTTTGACTTTTTTTTTTTCATTGACTGAAGTGAGTGTTTTCAGCACATTTTTTTGTGCAAACTGTGCTTATACTTGACTATATAATGTATGATATAGTGTTGGGGGCTTTCTCCATTGTACTTATTTTTGATGAACTAGAGAGACTGCTAGTGAGAAATAGAAGTTATTTTTCTGAATCAGCAGCACCAAAATACCCATAGTCAGGTGAAAAATTCCAGGCCCCAAATATTTTTCTATAATCTGTTCACCAGTGTAATGATGCCCTATGGGCAAAAAATTATCAGCTTTCTTATACCAAGAACAAGCATTTTATTTGGATTCAGTTTGGGATTCATATACAACTTTACACATTTGAGTGGATTAATAAATACATTTTGCATGTAAAAAAACAGTCAGATTTAAATGTGTGATATAATGAAGTTGATGACCTTTCTAGGATAGATCATCAATATCATTAAGCAGGATTTCCAATTCTACGCATCCCTGTTCATTGGCTGTTTGTAGTGGGCTAGTATCAAGACACTAATAGCTTCAAAATTAATGGGACATGGTTTCAAATACCTTTCCACTGAGACATGGGGAAGGGCTCTTGTTCAAAAAAAGTGAAATCTGTAAAAACGGAGCCAAAAATAAAATTAGCAAATTAGTTAGTGGCGATTAGTTGTTTGCAGGAGCCATGAGACAATGAACAATCGCCTCTTCCCCATGTCTCAGGTGGGAAAGGTATTGGACACCATGTCCCATTAATTGGAAGCTATTAGTGTCTTTACTGCCCACTACAACAGCCAATGAACAGGGATGCTGAGAATTGGAATCCTGCTTAAATGATATTGATGATCTATCCTAAGAAAAGGTCATCAATCTTTAATATTCACACATTTAAAATCTGACTGTTTTTTACATGCAAAATGTAATTTATTTAATCCACTCAAATGTGTAAGTTGTTATATGAATCCCAAACTGATCCCAAATAAAATGCTTGTTCTTGTGTAAAGAAGCTGATAATTTTTGCCCTATGGGCATCAATTACACTGGTGAACAGATTATAAAAAATATTTGTGGTGGTACCGCCTCCTGGTTTGAGTTAGTACGCCTTGCTTAGGTCGTCGGGTGTTCCCCTATTCTCACTCCAGAAACAAAGCAAGCATATTAAAATATTTCACAATTGAAAAGAAACCTACCCAGTCTACTAATACTCGTTTCGGTATGTGCTGAACAAACTCCACTACGGTCGTTATAAAAAATGTGCTGAAACCAAACGTCCCAAAGCGTATATAACACGAACAAAAACGGCAGTCAATGCCGAGTTGAAAAAATACTTACCAAACTAATAACTTATATCTCAACAGCACTCCGTGGCCCCGATTGCACCGCTGTCTTCCCCTCGAATTCCCACGGAGAATGCGGCATCGTCCTTCTTCTGATCTGCTTCCCCCCTCCCCCCGGCGCCGTCTTGCGGTCTTTCTGCTGGGCGCACTCCATTTGTCTTTTCCCCGGGCGGGCGTCTTCGTAAATGACGCAGCCAAGCGGCGCGTCATTCTATGCGCTCTGTCGGCCAGTGGGGTGCGATGGCGCGCCCTCGGAAGGAAGATGAAGACTGCGCCCCGGAAGCTAATGAAGAGCGAGCCGCGTGGAATCGGGTGGAGCGCGCAGCACTCGGGCCAAGCCGGAGGCTGAGTATATAGTTTATTTATTTTTTAATGCTGTGGCCAGGCTGTCATACTGACTGGTGTGCAGGCTGGGGTGGACTGTATCTACTGAGGGCAAGCTGTATACTACTGGGGCAAACGGCTGTGGCAGCTCTATACAGAAGTGGGCTGGCTGCTATACCTACATGGGGAGGTCGTGACCATGCATTTCCAACCCCTCGCTTATACTTCGAGTCGAATAGGTTTTTCCCCAGTTTGTGGTGGTAAAATTAGGGGTCTCGTCTTAATACTCGGTCGGCTTATATCGAGTGTTTCACATCTAAACACAGGTTCTAGCTTTGTAGCACTTGTTCATAGTCACAAGAATAATGTGACCTATAAATAAGTACTAGACACGCTTGACATGTTGACTGTGACCATTTTTACTTGCTCATGGATTTTACTTGCTTCTCAATTACGAAATGTAAACATTAGTGTATCAGGCGTTAAATTGGTTACTTCAACTTGCCATTAATTGTAAAGCTTGTTATGTCAGAGAGGGGTATACATAGAAAAGGGCGAAAGGATCCTGGGCACAATGCTCGTCTAAAATCTGGCACGTGCTCCTTTCTTCACATTTTCTTTAAGGTCTATATCACTTATATGTTTTTATCTCGAGATGCATCATTCATCAGGGGGGGGGGGGGGGGGGAGGGGCGCGGGAGAGGGCGGGTGGGGGCCAAGATGCTCCCGAACGAGAAACACCACAGCAGGTAACTCTTGACCTGCCAGATTGGTCTGTCCTTGCCTCTCAATTAGAACTTGTGATGAAAAGTTGTAGTATATTATGTAATTCCAAGCATAAGACACTTCAGCAGTAATTGATAAGGTTTAATAAAATCGACAAGAACCCATACCGCTGGTCACCAATCTCACCTTTTCTTAAAAAAAAGTTAAATGTTAAAAAAAAAGTATCTATATGCGCAGCCTTTGTAAAAAATGCTCACCAGATGAGGCCAGAAGTCTGTTTGTCTAAATTGTTCATTATTTTGGCCCGCAGATCTTATCAAGATTTGCCTGTGAACGTAGGTTTCAAAGAACTTGATTAGTTTCCACAGCTTTTCTCATCCGTGTTGCTTAGAGTAGACACCAGGACTTATGTATCAGCTGTCCTCGCACAGTACTGTAGAATGTCATAGTATGGCATAGATTGTATTTATGCACCCTGTGCTCGGACACTATTTTAGTATAAGTCGTCTGTTAGTACTATATATCACACTGACGTATATAACGTGGCCGATGTCGTTACGCCCCATAACGTCACATCGGCGACTGGCAAAGCAAAAAATCCCCCCCCTAACGGTGAGCGGTATGTTGCTGCACACTTAGCGGCACAGTATCCGCTCCCGTACCCGTGTAAAAAGATACACCTGTCTATCTTTACCCGTAGTAGACGCGCGCCGATGGCGCCATAACTTCCTATGGAGCGGGGCGGTGGCTGCGTCTCTCACTCCTCCTTCTCTCGCCCGTGCAACTGCAGTTGCCCGCTACGAGTACGGGTACGAGTCGTGCAACGGCAGTGTGAATATAGCCTTATAGAGGAGATTTTCGTTAGATCGTCTGGCAGAGCCATGGGTTGAGAGAGGCAATCGCTGCCCCCACCCTGTAAAAAATTATTGTTTTTGGTTTCTCGTAATATGGTGTCAGGGTAGATACGTGGAATTCAGGCTATCAGAATGTCATCCTACACATGTCCAATGGAAAGGAACTATGTTGAGATTAGGCATTCCGTGTTTTAAACACAATATTTTTTCTAAAGTATTTTACAATTTTGGGTAGGGTACTTTTACAACTGCACATGTAATGTATCATCTTGAGAAGTTCACATTAATAATAGATCCATCTTAGGCCATTGTTGCACCATTTTTGCAGGCTGAAAATAAATGGGGCCATTGCTGTTAGCTTTGCATGGCCTGGTCTGAAAATCATTGGATGAGCCGCGCTCTTCCACGCATGCCCTGTCCATAAGACAATGACCGGCGGTGCCTCGCACAGTCACATGGTAACACACCCACATAACTATAGGAGCCGTGAGTTTAGGCGCCATTTTTTGTGGCTCGCCACGTCACAGTGCAAACATTTGTCTTGAACTCTGAGAATGTCTCACTGTATTTATAACTGATCATGGAGTATAGGATATTTCCTCACCTCTTTTCATGTCCCTGTGAATTAAGTTTGTTATCTCTCATTAGGCGCCCCGGCGAAAGGCAAATCCAATCTGTAAGCGATTCCTTGTCCGATGGTGGCTATATTTGACTATATAACACAAAAACCTTCCCCCACCTTTATGTGGAGGATACAGGTTTTCACTTCTATTAATGGGTACTAAAAAGCCATCATTTCTGTGCTGCTCGAAAGAAATACGAACTCTGAGTAATTAGTATTTTACTCGAACAAATAATAATGCAAGGTAAACAATCGCTACATGCATGGGACATTCACTAAAAACAAGATAACAGACTCTCTTCACCTGCTGTGCGCTGTGACTTCCACATTGGACCCCTGGGTCATTGTATTGGGCTTCACGTGGCCACATAGTGTTCACTGTGGTCACTTGATGTCTGTAGCACCCAGAACCATCTGAATGCTGCTGGCGAGATGTTAGCAGTCGCATCGAGTTCAGAAACCACAATTTTCATCACACTCATGCAGATCTGTACATGATCACGAGTTGCGACAGTTAAGCAAACACTGGCGCAACAATCTGCATTAATGCTGGTGAGCCCTCCTGCACTGCTCGAGGCCGTGTGGCACGAATATTTTTTTATGTACCGTTTGACAAAGTGCGACAAAATTTGCACTAAGCCGTAACAGCTCCCTTTAGGTGCACTTTTTTTCTGTCGTGTTGGACCAAAGTGTCAGCCGCGACACAAAACGACCCGAACACTTTAATAAATGTGGGCATAATGTGCAGGTTAAGCTAAGGTTACTGTCTCTACCAGGTGAGTATAGAAATTCTACAATAATGAAACACTACTCTTATTATAAATACCTTTACTAACATGCCCAGAAAGTGCCAGGAGGAACCTGTGTTCACTACTCGCTCAGATTTTATACGTTTCCTTATGTTCTTTTCTTCGATCAGCAGACTGAGCATTTACTGTCTCGGGGATGTTATCACAGCTATGCGGACCAAGGATGAAGAGTGGATTTTAGTTTGTGAGCCGGTGTTCTCTGTACTATAAATGACTGGTAATGCGTGTGTGTTTGTAAATTCCTTCTTCCTGCGGAACAGATCTGTTGTAGTCACTCATTTCAACCCGACCCATGATGGTTAAGATATTAAGTTTTCTAACTTCCTTTTAGTTAGTTTTTTATAATTCTATATATTTTTTTTTCTTTTTATACGGAGCCATATGTGAGATAACTTCATACATTAAATGTACTATGCAAATTTTTTACAAATTTGTTTTTTCAGAGTGGGGGGATGATAAACAAAAACATTCAAATTAAGCTACTGTATAGACCTCGAGTTAACCATTTTTTTTAGCAAAAAATGTGCTGACAACCCCCTACATCGGCGTTATACCAAGTCTTATTAATAAACCCCTCTGTGCTTCACCTTTCCGATGCCCACCGCAGGACGTATTTGTTTTCAGAAAAGGTGGACGTACAGTGACGTTTTTTTTTTCTTTGTTAAGGCTTGGTCATGGGCTGTCTGGCTATATAACTAAGGGGTTCAGCCACCCTATATCTGGGGTGCGCGGTGCTGGCGTTACCAAGTTCAGCCGCGGTTACAATGCGCGGCCGGCCGCATGCCGCGGGCCGGGCCGCTTGCTGTACGGCAAAGGCCGGGGGCTGCCGCCGGCTGTACGCAAGGGGCTGCGGCTGAACCAATGGCATTTCCCACCTCGGCTTATACTCGAGTCAATAGGTTTTCCAGAGTTTAGTGGTAAATTAGGTGCCTCGGCTTGTACTCGTGCCGGCTTATACTCTGTATATACAGTAGTCCGTGACCATTTGGGTATAGTAAGAGTTATGATAAAATGGACCACTGACTCACAAACCTATAGTAAATTAAAAAAAAAATATATGACATTCCTTTATATGTAGCTTCCCTAATCTAAGGACTAAGGCACCTGGATTAATAGTGGTCCTTGCGGGAAGATACTTCCCTGGACCGCTATTACGTCCGAGCTTCTGGCATCCGAGCGGAGCAGCACCAGAATCACATGTGTATATAACAGCTGACAACGTCTTCTAACACCCGTTAATCGGAGACAGAGTGTTAACTCTCTTACACAACAGCGGTCAAGCATGACCGCGATGTGTAGGTGTCCTTCCTAAGTATCGGCCCGGAATCCGCGAGTCTCATCCAGCAGCAGCCAGACCCCTTCCTTGAAGTATAATTCAACAGAAAATAATTTAGTATTGTAGAGCAAGCAGTGTATTGGCTTGACCCAGCGTCATAGGCATTGCTGGTTCCAGTTTTGTCTACAGTAAAAAAAAAAAAAAAAAAGTTTTTAAACCTTTAAAATAAAAAATAAATATAAGCCCCTAAAATGTGACATTACATACTAAACACTACTGTATAATTACAAAAGTTAAAAAAAAATACACAAATACACAAAATAAACACATATTTTGCGTCCATAACATCTGT
This sequence comes from Engystomops pustulosus, assembly GCA_019512145.1. NCBI lineage: Eukaryota > Metazoa > Chordata > Amphibia > Anura > Leptodactylidae > Engystomops > Engystomops pustulosus. The sequence continues at coordinate 225,065,331 of CM033642.1, read as the reverse complement.
TCTAATAAGCGCTGGTGAACGCCAACAAAAAAGTCAACCTGAAAAAACGTCAGAAAACAAGAGAATTTTTTAATACCCTTAAAAATACTCTAAAATGCTGATAGTAAGTTACATGCTCCAAATAGACTCTAAATAGAACTGTTCTCACAAAAATTTAAAGTTATTAAAAGCCAGATTTGGCAGCCTTTGAAGATGGTGATGCTAAAATTAACAGAATTTTCTCCAAATTAGTGGTTTTTTTTTTTTAATTAGGAAAACATAGAAAATCCAAAACTCTTACCAAAAATTGATTTTTACATTTCTCACAACAAAAAGTTAATAAAATCTCATTAGCTATAGATGCACCCAAAATTATGTACTATAAGATGTATTTCATGTTGCAAACAAGGCAGTCCTGGGTTTACGTAAAGAAGGTTATCCATAGGTTTTTTCTCTTAAGTTTAATTTGTATTTACTTCGAAAGGTATATTTTATAATTGTAGCTCCAGAAAAAATTTTTTGGCCAGGGACAATTGGATGTTCAGAATTTTTTGCTGTAAATGGGTCCAGGATTATCAATTATCAAGATAAACTCTCATTACAGACCTTACGTCAGAGCATCGCAGTCTGGGACTATAGTAAAGCCTCCAGAGAGCTTAGGCATCTGTAAGTTGCGTGTCCTTAAGTAGTGGACCGCCTGTATATAAACATAAAAAAAGGAAAAAATATACATTCTATAAGAAATTGCAATGCAAATCTGCTTCTGGATGGCTCCTTCTGACTCTAGGTCTGTCGGCGCCCACGTGTCATCCCGTGGCTCCCAACAGCAGGTTACCACCGCTATGGGGTATCTGGTGTAACTCCGGAGAAATTGGGTATCAAGCACTTTGTGTGAGCTTTTTTCATTTAATCGACTCGTGACATGTTTAATTTTTCCACACCAAAATGAATGGTATTACTCCGAAATATTACATTTGTAGAACCGCAACCCCCATTTTGTTTTATACCCCATGTAAAACACCAAAGGGTTAACAAACATTCTAAAGAACTTTTTCATACGTTGAGGGTGTAAGCTTTCCTAAGTGGGGTAATTTCTTTCTTTGTGTTAAGGACCTCTCACTCAATTAAAAGTTTTGCGCGTCCTCGCAATACAGGTTTTTGGAAATTTTTCCCAAAAAAGTTTGAAATTGGGCACCAAATTCTAAGCCTCATTTTACATTCTAGTAAACAGGGGGATTCTTAAAAAAACATAACCAACATAAAGCAGACCATTTGGGAATGTAAGTTATGATTTGGGTTCGCTATGACTATCTGCTTCAAAATTGGGAATTCTCAAACTCTTTGAAAATGGAGAAATGATATAGTACTGGAACCCAGAGGCAACTATATAGTAATAGGAGACACCCCCAGAGTAGACAAATAAAACTGCTGGAGACCTCCACAAAACAATATTAGAGACCCCGTAGCTAAAAACTACTAATACGTAAACCCCCAGAGCAACCAAAAATTAAATAAATCCTCTCCTTCCTGGCATACCCACACCTGCAGCTTCTTCCCTCTCCATCCATGTGCCTCCTGCTCTGTATTCTGCGGCACTATCAGGACCTGTGGCATCACTGCGCCATGAAAGGTAGATGAATTGGGATCAGTAACAGTACGCTGACAAGTCACTACCACTCCTGTGTGACATCACTGACGCAGGCAAGATTTCTATCCCGGACGTGTACAATGTAGCTTTCTATAGATGAGACACGAGCTCTAATCTCTAGAAACGTTGAGGTATTGATATATAAATAAAGTTCTTTAATGTTGCACAACAATTCCTTTATTTGGTAAAAGTTGGACACTTCAGTCCATTGGTTTTCATAGATCTAAGAATAAGAGATGTAAGATCAGTACTTTCGTCTTATACATGGGCCTGCTCAGGCGTGTGTATCTAGGGGTGGTGAAGCCAAACATCCACTGCTGGAATTACTAAAGTTCACATATTGTATCCACACACTGGCACGGTTCAGTAAATATATTGTGCATAGTATATCGCACATTATGTTTAATAATCATTTCTTTCACTTAAAATCAACAAGGTGAGTTAAATTCAAAGAAGGATGACCATCCAACTGTCCTGGAAGGTCTCACAAATCACAGACTGCGAATCCAAATGTCCAGGACGGGTCCATAAAAAAGGTGAAACAGGTGAGATGTTCTCCTTCATTGTGTAGACATATGTAATAGTACTGTAGCTGTAGTAAAATACCGTGCTCGCCTTCTCCTGGAGATGTGACCATGTGTCGTGCAGACCTTTACCTTTAGAATTATTATAATGCTTAAAAAAAAAGAAAAACTAAAATGCTCATATTTCACCACACCGTTAGACCAGATTCTTCGGATTGCACATAATCTGCAGCAATTTGTCCTTGTGTATTGTTCTGTTTTTCAGTATAATTCATGCATGCTTTTTGTCTATGCCTGTATGTTCATTCTTGGGATCCACGAGAGGTTGAGTAAGAAGAACCAAGTGATATTTAGACAGAAAGGGACCAGACAGACTGTAAAGTTGATAGAACGCCTGTTCTCTCAGCAGGTATTGTACTATCCTCGCTAGTTCATTCATGACTCTTCTGTATACTCTAGTGCACACACCTTGTTATTCTCCAACGCCTGGTGATCTTATGTCAAGTTCACCCCTAGTCTTCAGGCAAGTCAATTACGTGACAATGGGATCTACCGTAATGGCTCTTTATCTCTATCACATATACACAGGCGATAGATCTAAGGGTTATCACATCTTAAGCTTGCTATTAGTCAGGTCCATTACAATGAGTACAAACTTCAGAACTATGGGTCTTGTGCCTCCTCTGTCCCCCTGACCGGCCGGCGAGACTTTCGTCCAGCAATTTTGAATTAAGTGCTAGATGAAGAACCCATGGCCTGCCCCTGTTTCACATCCTGTAGACACTGATCATAACTAGGTGTTCAGGTCACATCACAAGTCCGTTTTATAGAGACTCATGGATCACATGGCATTAAAGCCTACCCACGACCGCTTCCAGTGATATTGATGATAACGTGTCATTATAGGATACCCATTTTTGCTGAATATGTGTAATAGTCTGTAACCCCTGGCTCATTGTTGAGTTTAGGGGTTTGACCACATATAAACTAACCCAAGTAAGATGATAAGAGACCGCTTATAAGGTCACCCGATCCAAAGTTTCTGTGGACCCCCCCTGCTCATGCACTGTCAGTTCGCATTCAGGAACTTTCCTGGCTACCCGTCTGCGCGTTTTGGCTTCCAGCGGATGAATGGTCCCTGACTGTAGTGCAGCATTCCCCTCCCGTGTGACTACTACTCCAATATCCAGTGATTGGGGATGGGAATGTGAATGTCCCCTTTGACAGTCCTTGCAACACTGGTTATGTTGGAAGTGAATTATCATATAGGGGATCGCAGACAGTAATGATCAACGCCCCCTCCCATCCAGTGAAAGCCTCAGGACATGGGACAACACGGAAGTCCGACACTCCTGCTCCTGCCAGGTCACGGGAGCGTGGTGGAGTACAGGCCTATGTAACAGATAGGTTTCTGTAAGGTTTTGGTTCTTAAGTTGGAATTGTACGGTAAGTTGAAACTGTCATATTGTATAATTGTAGGCCCCAACCAAATTATTTTGGGTCTCTGTGACAATGGATTAAAAAAGCTTCATTACAGACCCTGTGATGAACTGTTATAGCTGATTATTGTACCTGAAGGCTAAAGAAAAGTGAATTACCAACATTTGGTAACTAGGGTCGTCTTAAGTCAGGTGTTCTTTAATAGGTTCTTACATAGGGGGACCGCCTGTATAGTAACCCTAATAGGGTGACCTTATTAAGGTCTTAATTCTTGCCCGTTTTTGTATAACTGGCCACCACTTTAGTGTTTCTGTTTCCACAATGGTGCCTCTGTGACTTAGCAGTGGTTCCTTGAAAGGAAAATCCACTTATGTTGTTTAATCTATGGACTTCCCACAATTTTACAAAAAATTTACAACAACTTATTGAACTATAGCATACTTTAACCGCATCTAGCTCATAGACCGTGCCTAAAGGTATATCAAGTTGCTTTGTCTATAGATGCACATAATATTATTATTTATTTTTCATTGTCCTCTGCACAGCTCTTTGTAGCCGATATTATCATTTGGCTTTCTTTGCTTGTAGTTTTACTTGATGCAGCACATCGACCCCCCCAACCCCGAAGAGCAGTAGGTGGACATCGAAGGAGAACGGAAAGAGAACAGACATGCACATCCAGGATGGGATGGTCCTCCACCAAGAAAAAAAAAGCTTCTTCTCTAAGGGAGAAAACTCTTTAAAAACGCTCAAAAGCGGGTCCTCTGGAAGAACATGTAAATATGGCCTGGCGCGTCCAAGCGTCATACAGTCAATAATCCCACTTCCCCTGTACGACGCTCCATCTTTTACTCTCCATCTGTCGGCCTGTTCTGGTATTCGGTCGGCATTGCCACTTGTAATCAGTATTTTGTTACATGGCGTTGTGACACGTTACTTGACTGTCTGGGGACAAAGAGAGATGACCATAATGTACATGGATGCGTCTGAGTTCTTGTGAGAGGCCAAGAAACAGATTTTATTGTATCACCTAATACGCTGAGTTAAGTACGGAAACAGATTTGGGTCTCCTATGAATTATCACTTTGTGCACTTGAAGTGACCATGTCTCTTTAGGACAAAAGGTGATTTTTGCAACTGTGTTTCTCTCCCTCCATTTTTATGCCACTCTTGAGTCGTTTATTCCTGCCATACCTTCTACCCCATACAAGATGTGGTTAACGCAAAAGAAACCCCTGGCGAGACTTGATAGCGCTTCAGCCATTTCAAGATGGAAGCTAGCTTTGTTATGTTTTGGTGCATGTTGGAACAACTGAATGTTCCGTTTTGCCTTATTTTAATGGTTTCCCCTTTTATACTTGTTTCAAAATCCTATCTGCCTGCAGAGACAAGCCCTGTTGGTTTATAGCCCGAGTACGGTCTAACATTAGCCACACGGAGAGCGTCGCTGTTCATCCATCCCCCGTCTGTCATTCTCCGACCATTCTCCGCATCAGAGCAACTTACGTGTGTACGTTAACCAGCATTTTGTAACCACAAGGCCAGCATTTTTCTGCTTCGTGTTCATGTTATTTTATTTTGCATGTTTGAACGGAAATTTTTTGTTTTTTTTTGAAGGTTTGGGTTACACCCATGAATGTTTGGAGACTCAGTGACGGCCTCATTGGTGGTGCACACATGTTCATTGTTTTACATCAACGCACATACATTTTAATGATAATAAAGGTATATTTTTTCCTATCTCTGTTTCTTCTTCTTGTCCATTTATTCCTTTTTTTTCTTTATAATTCAAATCTTAATTTGTCCTTCATAATTCCAGAAAAATGTAGTTACAATTTTTCTGGACTATACGGCGCCCCAACTAACAATCCTTTATTTTCTCAGAAATCAAAGGTGCCCTTATATATCCAGTGCGCCTTAATATAAATCTGTACTTAAAGACAACAGCTGCCTTTTTGTACTGGCACGGTCCTGCCACCCGGCTGTCATTCATCTATAATAGGTGCGCCTATAATCCAGTGCGCCTTAATATCCCAAAAATACTGTAACCAAATCCAACAACATCTTGATCAATTCACTTGCCATCCCGCCTCCATACATTACGTTATATAACCATCTATTCAGAGTCGCCTCTAATCTTCTATGTAATTACCTAGAACCACAAACAAAATGGAATAAAAAAAACTCGACAAAAAAGACGACAGGACGGAACAAAAGGATCTTGTTATCAATATATGCCATTTTGCCTCTGAAGGAGCTGTTTTTACCAAGTATCACATCACCAAGCAGTGAGAGAAATTCCGCTACAATCAATGGAGGACTTGTAACTATTTCCCTTGATTTTCCTTAAAGGGGTTTTCCCCACAAAGACAGATTCTTAAATATCTTCTTATTTACAAAATAAATATCCGAATAAGGCACTGAATAAATACACTAGAAATAAGAAGAATAAATTCTCTTATTCAGTGTTGCAAATTACTAAAACGCAAATTAATCCTCTAAAACGCAAGGTTTTTTTTAAAGGACCAATTCATTTTAATAATTTTGTACAAATGTTATAATCCATGAATCATAGACATTTTGAAAATCTGCATTAGGACTTCCATTACATACAAAGATTCTTATGAATTCTGAAAAATTCAGTGCCTGACTGATATACCAATTTCTACAGGCTTCCTCTATAGTCAGACACTTTAGAATTTAAAGTACGGTATTATGATCACTGGGATAAATTACTAATCACTTGTCTTTTGATGCACATTGTTCGCATCTTAAACCCTTCCCAAAGTCCAAACTTTTTTTTAAGCAAAGCTCCCTCCCTCTTGTCTTAACATGGAGCACAGGCCTCTAAAACACATATTTAAATGTGGTAAAGGGGGAACCGGCAGCTTTAGAAAGTATCACTAATTATTCGTGCTGAATACTTAACATTTACCTTCGTCAATAGAACGCTTTCCCATTAGTAATTCTAACATGTCAGTCGTATGAGCCTTCTATTATACAATACCTGCACTCCAGACTGTCTGCAAATACATTTTGTTCTTATTGCACGCAAAATCCAGGTAATAAAAAGTGTGTATTTTGAAAATCCATAAACATGAACATCCTTTTGTCATCACAAAGGCCTGGCTGGTATGAATGGGTAGGATGCGGTCCCGCCGGCATGTAGGAGGATTGGGATGCTGGCGCGGCTATGTAGGAGGATGTATGCTGGCCTGCCTGCATGTAGGAGGGGGGGATGCTGCCGTCCGCGTCAATGTAAGGAGGGGTGTCGCGCGTCCGATAGCGATTCTGGCCTCCTTGGCGATGCTGCCGCCGATGTAGAGATGGGATGGCTGTCCTCCGGCAATGTAGGAGGATGGGATCTGGGCCGCCGCGGTAGGAGGATTGTTATTCTGTGCCGCCGCATGTTAGAGGCTGGGATTCTTGGCCGCCGCATTAGCGGTGGGGGCTGCGTCCCGGCTTATTGAGGGGGGGATTCTGCCCCGTCCCGTGAGTTGATTTTGTACACGTGTGGGTAGTCTGCCGCGGATTTCTTTCGAGCCCCGGGGTCTCGGTGGCTTCTGCCCGGCTCCCAATGTTCTTCGTGTGGGGGTGCCTGGCGCCGGCATGTAAGTAGGGGTGGTATGTGGCGCCGCCTGGTTATCCCTTCAAATGTATAGCAGGTGGGTGGGTTCCCCACATGTGGATGGGGGGATCAGGCTAATGGCCTGTCTAACGGTACTCGTTGAACAGGTTCCCCCCGTCACGCGAAACTAGACCTCGTCTATAGCCACAACATCCTTATTCTATGTCTTGGCAAATACATGTACTGGATGACTGAGAACCGCAATACAGTATTTTATTTATGGGAAAGTTTGTGTCTAAGACGCATTTCGACACAGCATCGTTAGTTACACATTCAAATAATCCTTAGATGTAGAACTCAGTACCTAATCATTCCAATACAGGGTAAACCAGGCAAGACCTTACACAATTGGGGGTTAAAGTTCGTAACAAATTTCAAATGTCTTACGTAAATCTTACCCACCTGAAAACATTATACAAAAGCTTACAAAATTATCTGGGTAAATATTGCAACTTTATCGTGACTTGTGTTCTCATTCCCTTCAATACATGCTTCCTTAAAAAAAGAGTAAGCAGATCTTTCTGGAACTGCATATGGAATTAGTCACCAGTTCCCCTCCTATTTGCTTGGTGGGGGCCTAAAGATCCTCGAACTACCAACCCCCGCCCCATATCTCTGAGCAGCCAAGTGTACTGGCTCTCTGATACTTGAAATACTTTGCTGCTTGTTGTGTCCATGGTTTAATATATGGAAGAACGTCTTTTATTAGGAGAAAATTTTAGCAACAGAAACTATGGGAGGAGGCCCCAGCGCTAGCAAGAAAAATGCAAGAACAAATGGTATCTGCAGGAACACAACTCCAAGGCAGGAAATTCTAAAATGACAATTAAACCTGATATAATATCCCAAGGAGTGAATGTGGGCACAATATACACTTAATAGCAAGCTAAAATTGCCAACAAACATGTTACCCAAGTTTGGGGTCGCCAAACACTTGTTGGGGTGGAACCTATCAGAAAATATGGCAATTGGAACCCCATGTTCCTATGGAAGAACGGCTGTACTGTAGACACGCCTTGCGCCTTGCTCATATATAACTTACAGTACCGTATAATCTTATGTTTTGTTGTCTGTAAAAACTCGATGTTTTTCACAGGGGCCATCACGTTCATGTGTTTTAAAACCCTAGGGTCAAGGTTAAGAGCAAAAAAGAAGGCTGAAGGGGAGAAATAGGGAGAACATCATTAATGAACCTAAGCCCACTCTAAATGCAACAGGTGAGTACCGGACAAGGCAACCCAGGCACGGGGTCCGCGACTACAGCTATGGGTTCTGAAGTCGATCAACTGTGGTTCCCCACCATATTCACAGATCATATCGGAGTTGTATAACACACTGTGGTCAGGAACATTTAAATATTTAGGGGGGGGGGGTTATTAACCTGGCCCAGTCTCCTTCCTGCCCTCAACATGGGAGGAATCACTGGAGAACAAAATTGAATGACAACCTTAACTGCAACCATAGGTAATAAGGTAATTACCACCAGTGCTGCTAGACCGATTCCTCCTAGGATTGGTGATCAGCAAGGGTGACCACCTCTACACTCCCACATCCCAAAGATGGACAAGACGGCAACAAGGTATCTTAAGCAATCATATTGTTACCTTATAACCCGCTTATGAGGCCTGTTAACCACAAACTGGAGTCCAGTGATTGCACAATTTTTGGACCATAATCCTTCTGACACATGTAAAAGCTGATACAGTCACACACAAAACAATGTACTTTATGATGGCTGTAAAGATGTCTCCAAGCTCTTGATTCATCAAGGTTTTTTCGTCGTTTTTCACTTTTTTTCTATTGGGTTTTAATTCAAAAAAGACATGTTAAGTGTGGTTTTACCACCCACTAAGCTGCCCCATGAGAGACCACAGTAGGGATTTAACCCTAAAATGCTTCCAAGTGATCATCCTTTTTCTTCTACACATTCTTTGATGTACCCTGTTTTAAGCAGCAAAACACAGGTATACTTACTCATGATAATGGACTCTCAGTGAGGATCCTTTCCTCAGAAATAGAGTAATTGCCACAGGATCATGCTTTGCACTTTTTTATTATGCATGAATATAACAGTTGACTTTTGGGAAAAAGCATGTATCATCCTGTGGTTTCGTTACTAGGACAAAATAGTTACCTTAACACCCTAATGGAATGCAGGGTTTTTCCGCTCATTTCTCCTCCTCCATTCAAAAATCCATAACTTTTTCATTTTTACGTGTACAGACCTGTGTGAGGGCTTATTTTGTGCGTAATAAATTTTACTTTCCCGTAGTATTATTTATTTTAACATGCCGTGTACTGCGAAGCTGAAAAAAAATTTCAAATGTGGACTCAGTTTTTACGACTTTGACTGTGCACTCAAGGTAACACCCCAGCTTTATTCTTTGTTTCAGTGCGATCGCGGTGATACCAAATTTCTATAGGTTTTATTGTGTTTTAATACATTTTCAAAAATTAAACGAATGTGTAGAAAAAAGAAAAACATTTTTTTGCCATCTTCTGAAGCTAATAACTTTTTCATACTTTGGCGCACGGAGCTGAGTGAGGTGTAATTTTTTGCAAAATGAACCGACGTTTGCTAACATTTTGAGGTCTGTGCGACATTTTGATAATTTTTATTCCATTTTTTATGTGATGTAAAAAGGTGTAAAAGTCGCATTTCGGACATTTGAGCGCCATTTCCCGCCTCGGAGGTGGTAAAGCAGCTTCCAAGGTTCCAAAACCGGTGGCTCGAAGAGGAACTGGTATAATAATGAAACATATGGAAAAAAAAAATAAAAAAAAAAAAATCAGTGAGGAATATGTTAATTGTACTTTTACCTTTGCTTAACTACCGCTAATGGGCAACCAGCACCACCCACCTGCCACCCTCCCTTGTATTTGGTGAACTATATATATGATGAAGGGCTTTCGACCCAAAACGTGCCATTTCACACTATTCCCTTAGACACCTATGTATGTTTTTTGATTATATTTTACTGTATTTATATGTGTCTAATCAGCTTGTTCTGCTGTGGACACTCCATTACATATTAATATAAAATATGACTATGAATAGATGATTAGAGCAACAAAAACGGATAATTGGATAGCATTAGGTCTGGACTCTAAGTTGAAGCGACCAAAATATGATCCAACTTGTACGATTTCTACTGAACAATAGGAAAGGATTTTACACTCAGGACACTGGCCTAAGACATTTGTACAGCGCAGGTCTCCTGGTGGATCCACAAGGCAACGAAGGAACAACCCACAGGGAGGACTGACAATCTGTATATGCATTGAGATATAGTGGTAGGAAACACTGTTATGGAGGAACATGTGGTAGGCAAACACAGTATGTTATGGAGGAACATGTTGGTAGGCAAAACACTGGTTATGGGGAACATGTGGTAGGCAAACACGTTATGGATAGGAACATAGTGGTAGGCAGCGCAGTGTTATTGTGGGAACATGTGGTCGGCACAAGTGTTTTTGGAGAGGAACATGTGGGAAGCAACAATGTTATCGGCGTGACCAAGTCATGTTGTTGGCATACGTCAACACTCTTATGGTGGGACATCTGTGGTTATGTATTTCACAATGCAGAGAAGAGTCTTATGTCACATGAAACACAAGTGGGTTCCAGACCCAACTAATCACATGTGGCTACTGGTTAGGGCTGATAAGCTTCACCAGGGGTTAAAGTGATATGCGCATTATTCTGGTCTGTTTTCTGTCCAGACTTTGAGGGAGCTCTCTCCCATCTTCATACCGAGCTGGGTAGCAAAAGGTGTACGGCATTCATGAAATCTCCAAAGTTTGGAAAAAGTCAGTCCTAAACGAAACAAATATTGGTGGCAAGATCTCGAACTGCAGTGTATATTAAATGTTTTTTCTCTTGTTATCTGGCTTTAGCTATACTTTTCTCTTTTTTCTGAAAAGCGAACTTTTTTCATTCATGCCACCTCTCTGTCCCCATGGTACCACCATGTCTTATTCAGAGTTCTCATACAAACTCTTCAAATATTCATAGTATCATAGAAACATTTATGCGGGGCCACACTTTTCATTATGCTTGTCGTATATAGACAGATTCCTGACCGATACTTACAATGGAAGTTGGGTAATCCATGAAACATAGAAAAAGTTTTATGGTGACAATAAACTTTTCATTCTTTCTCAACTGTTGTTGCACTCTCCTGTAAAGGTTCTATACCGGCTTGCAGGACAAGTTTTCGGAACGATGAAAAAGCATATCAGAAACCTTTGTACCTGTCTATCTGGTTGACTGTCAGCAAGTCGGTAAAAAAGCATGAAAATATTATGCTAATACTTATATCTAACAAGCTTGTCAGCTACAGCTCCCAACAGATGTCAGAATTAGTCAAGATATTGGACAAGATTTACTGGAAATAAAGGAAAGTCAGCAAAAGAAGTTGTTTAACACATTTGAAATAATATATTTTTGCTGCATTGTGTGAGTGCCTGTGACCAGGACAAGGGGGCCTCCTCATTCTTCTAGAGGATGAGGAGTGCTACCAACACATAGACAAAAGGTTCTATACTGTAAGAGCAGTGAGGGATTATGCGGTACTTTTATGCCGCAGGAGGTTGTTATCGCAGATACTTTCAGAGTTTAGGTTCACCCCTGCCTTTAACTGAGGTTGAAAGGTCGACTAGTAGATGCTTGAACCTTCTCGGGTCAGGAGTTGTGACGTGATAGTTTGACTCGTAGTCAAGCGGATAGGATGAGAAGGTTCTGCTTGATGCCAACAGGGCTGCTTGAAGTAAGTCCTGGACATCAGATGGACTCAAGTTCTGCTCTAAGACGCTCTTTAAGGCTTAACGTAAAACTCATCGAATAAAGCGGTTTTCAGTACGTATATTACAAGGATGAACTTAAAGAGATATTATAATCTTGATGATTACATAGTAAACTTAAACAGACAAATGAGTAGCTGCTGAAGGAGTCTGAGGCTTGATTTTAGAAATGAAAGATTAGGCAGGCAGTTCACTAACTGTTGAAACATTTGTTCTAACTGTTAATAAAAAGTAAAAGAAACAGAGGATTTAACATATATGTTAAAAAATCCATTGACATTATGGTAATTTTGATGTCCTCCTGTCCATCTGCCGTCAGGTCTCTTTACAACATGCCATTTTTGACTGGAAAAAATGACGGTGGCTTCAGTACTTTTCTCCTTTGAAAAAACTGCGCAATGGATAACAGATGTAACAACTGCCTAACTGACATGTACATGTAAACATTCATATCTCCAATGATGTCAATTGCGTGATTTATAATTTGTATGTTAAACCTCCATTTGATAATGTACTATATTATATTATATTTTAATAATAAGTATGATTTTTGTATGTTATAAGCCTTACAATCCGAGGTGCGCTGGTAGGGGCAGCATCTACCAAGCTTCTTTGCGTCCGTGGACTGACTGAGGATAAGAGTATATCGCTCCTCCACCCATCTGTGTAAAGGGATCATAGAGTGAATGGTAACAAGGAAAACAGAAAAAGGGGTCATTATCTTATTTCCCTTCTCTGAGCTCTTCTGCACCTTTGTTGAGTCTCATTTTCAACTTATGTTGTCTTTTTCAAATTAAAGTTTTTTTTGCCGAGCCTTTTACCTTTGCCTTTCCTACGCATGGTCGGTTAGCAAGTGCGAAGTATTGTGCAATTTTTTCGCCCCATATAGGCGCAAATACATGTTTTTTACAAAAAAATGGGTGCAAACATCTGAGCAGTAGAATGGAGAATACAGACCCAGGCATTAGTGCTACACGAGAACTCGGCCGAACAAGACTACTGTAAAAAGTTATCCAAAAATTGTTGCAAATACCCCATTACCACTCAAAATACTAAAAAAGGCACATTCAGACTAAATGACCCCCATTATGTTATATTAAGCCCGACACACTGAGCCTAGCACATCTTCTAGACAATTAGTGTCAAGAGATATTCTGGTGCTTAAGGTGCTTACCTCACTTATTTCATGTTGGTCAGCAATTTGGAAACATCAGAAACATAAAATAACTTCGTAATCTCAGCAAGTAACATTGTAACATGTTGATGTTTATATATAATATTAGATACACTGTTGCAGTGGTGAATTCTTAAAAATCAGAGGTCAGGTGTGCTGAGAGTGTCCACAATCCGCTTTTACAGGGGGAGCTGGGCAAACTACATTATTCTGCATTTGAAGAGTAGTAGTTATATCATCAATGTTTGGCTTATACTATAAAGTATAGAGTAGTTTTCCAAAATTTGATTTGTGAAACTTAGAATTTTTCGGACATGTCCAAAAGTATTAATGTGCATCCATGTTGCCAGTATTTTCTATCCGTTGGTATTCCATATAGATCGCCATCTATCTAGTTAGAAACAGAACCATGGCCTGTCCCTAATGCTTGAAAACTTGTACTTGTGTGCAAACCCAAACCCAGACAGCGTTCATCCAACAAACTACTAAGAAAAAGCTCATAACTCCACATGGCAGTAAACATTCACCAATATATCTATCAAATACTATTCACAATATCCTACAGATTTTTGACCAATTTTAAGCATGTTATGTTGTATCATGAATAAATATACAAAGAAAAAGACAAAGCAAAGCAAAGCAAAAGAAAAGTTGGAAAGGTAAAAAAAAAATTTTGGATTAAATACTAATCATTAGTCAATTACCATTAAAATGAAGCGTGCATCGTACTGTCAAGAACCAGAAGAGACAACTCAGAATCGCCAGAAGTCATGTTCGGTACCTAGAAAGTCTTTTACAATGTAGAAAACATATTCTTTTGCTAACTGTGATGCTACATTGCCATTTCCCAATATAGAACAAAAGATTGTCATCACTTCTTCCTTCAAGATTACACTTCCTCACACCAGTGTGCTTTAATAGACTGGCTCACAGGCGGGTCTTAGCCACGTTAAAATTTAGGAGGAAGTAATGTATGGACAAAAAGTGTGCAATACGGTGCCAAGAAGAAAGGTGACTTAAAGTAACAATTACATAATGTTTTTGTACTAATTGACTTGAATATCTAATACATGAGGATCCTGTGTCTGCAGAACGCAAGGCTTGAAATTGATTAAAAAATCTAATGACACTAAAATTACTTTTTTTATTTGACCAGCCTGAGATTTGACATGACTTCGTTTTTACACATGTTTTTGCTGATTATTACTGTGTGTTGTATATAGATATATATACGATATAGTTAATATATATATATATATATATATATTATAGTATATATATATATACACCATCACCGGCACTTTATTAGGCACCTGTCATGCACGTTAACAACTTAATTCTAAATACAGCCATCCACATGCCGGCAAATCAGTGGCTTTAGGCATGTAAGACATGGTCAAGACAACTTCTGCGTTCAACGAGCATCAGAGGGAGAAGAAAGGTGATTTGAGTGCCTGCTCGGAAACGGGGCATGAGTGTTGGTGCCTAAAGGACTGGTCTGAGTGATTCAGAAACCTGCCTATCTACTGGATTTCACGCACAACCCATATCAGGTTTACAAGAGAATGAAGTCCGAAAAAGAAAAACATTCCAGGGTGAGAAGAGTTCTGTGGCGAAAGGCCTGTTGATGCCAGAGGTGAGGAGGAGAAGGGCAGTGGTCGAGCTGATTAGAAGGCAACAGTGACTCAAAATCGCCACCCGTTAAACAAGGTAGGCAGAAGAGCCATTCGAACACAACAGTTATGTCGAAACTTTGAGGCAGATGGCTAACAGCGGACGAAGATCCCACGGAAGGGGCCGGAGGTTGGGTGCCACTCCTTTCAGCTAAGAACAGGAAAATGAGGCTATAATTTGCACAGATCAATTGCGAATTGAAGTAGAGATGTGGAAAAAACGTTTTGGCCTGGTTTCGCGATGGCTCGATTCTGCTGCTGACATTCGGATATGGTAGGGTCAGAATTGGCGTCAACAACATGAAAGCATGGATTCACACCGGCCTTGTATCAAGGTTCAGGCTCTGGTGGGGTTGGTGGTGTATGGAGTGGTGGAATATTTCATGGCTACTTTGGGCCCCTTGGTACCTATGTATGAGCATTGTTTGCAACGCCACAGCTAACTGAGATTGTTGCTGCACATGTCCATTCCCTTTATGACACAATGTACCCTATCATCTGAGGCTACTTTCAGAGGATATGACGCCATTGTCATGAAAGCGGGCAATATCATCTCAGGCATGGTTTCTTGAACTCGACAAGGAGTGTTCATGCTACTCAAAGGCCTCCAACAGTTCACCAGATCCAATCCAATAGAGATCTTTGGGTGTTGTGGTGGAAACGGTGGAGATTCGCAAAATCTACATGGAGGTACAGCCGATCAAATACTGCTGGCAACTGTGTGATTGCCATCATGTCAATATGGACAAAATCTCTGAGGAATGCTTCCAGCCACCTTATTGAAATCTATGCACGAAGAATGAGGCATTTTGAAGCTAAAAGGGGGTTCACCAACCTTACTAGCAGATGTAACCTAATAATGTGGCGATAGTGCTAATGATATATATATATATATAAGATAAATTGGTACCAAGGGGCCCAAAGAGTGCCAAGAAAATATTCCCCACACCATGACACCACCACCACCAGCCTGAACCGTTGATACAAGGCAGGATGGATCCATGCTTTCATGTTGTTGACGCCAAATTCTGACCCTACCATCCGAATGTCACAGCAGAACTCGAGACTCATCAGACCAGGAAACGTTTTTCCAATCTTCTACTGTCCAATTTCGATGAGCTTGTGCAAATTATAGCCTCAGTTTCCTGTTCTTAGCTGAAAGGAGTGGCACCCGGTGTGGTCTTCTGCTGCTGTAGCCCATCTGCCTCAAAGTTCGACGTACTGTGCGTTCAGAGATGCTCTTCTGCCTACCTTGGTTGTAACGGGTGGCGATTTGAGTCACTGTTGCCTTTCTATCAGCTCGAACCAGTCTGCCCATTCTCCTCTGACCTCTGACATGCACTGAGTTGCCGCCATGTGATTGGCTGATTAGAAATTAAGTGTTAACGTGCAGTTGGACAGGTGTACCTAATAAAGTGGCCGGTGAGTGTATTTTGTGCAAATAAGTTTGACCCCCAAAATGCTCAACTTTTAAGCCAGAAAGCTGTGTATTCTGGAATGATATTTTGGGTGGTCACCTCGTAGAGGCTTTACAGTATTTTGTATTTTACATTCCGTTTTATATTAGTATGGGAAACAAAGCAGACATAGCTTCTCCTTCTCTTGGCTTGATCAAAAATCATCATCAGAAATATATTAACATATTTACCTTGTATGCAAAAAATAAATAACTTATGGAAAATGTGCAGTAAGTCACTAACATACAAGTAGTACTAGTACCGCCTCCTGGTTTGAGTTAGTACGCCTTGCTTAGGTCGTCGGGTGTTCCCCTATTCTCACTCCAGAAACAAAGCAAGCATATTAAAATATTTCACAATTGAAAAGAAACCTACCCAGTCTACTAATACTCGTTTCGGTATGTGCTGAACAAACTCCACTACGGTCGTTATAAAAAATGTGCTGAAACCAAACGTCCCAAAGCGTATATAACACGAACAAAAACGGCAGTCAATGCCGAGTTGAAAAAATACTTACCAAACTAATAACTTATATCTCAACAGCACTCCGTGGCCCCGATTGCACCGCTGTCTTCCCCTCGAATTCCCACGGAGAATGCGGCATCGTCCTTCTTCTGATCTGCTTCCCCCCTCCCCCCGGCGCCGTCTTGCGGTCTTTCTGCTGGGCGCACTCCATTTGTCTTTTCCCCGGGCGGGCGTCTTCGTAAATGACGCAGCCAAGCGGCGCGTCATTCTATGCGCTCTGTCGGCCAGTGGGGTGCGATGGCGCGCCCTCGGAAGGAAGATGAAGACTGCGCCCCGGAAGCTAATGAAGAGCGAGCCGCGTGGAATCGGGTGGAGCGCGCAGCACTCGGGCCAAGCCGGAGGCTGAGTATATAGTTTATTTATTTTTTAATGCTGTGGCCAGGCTGTCATACTGACTGGTGTGCAGGCTGGGGTGGACTGTATCTACTGAGGGCAAGCTGTATACTACTGGGGCAAACGGCTGTGGCAGCTCTATACAGAAGTGGGCTGGCTGCTATACCTACATGGGGAGGTCGTGACCATGCATTTCCAACCCCTCGCTTATACTTCGAGTCGAATAGGTTTTTCCCCAGTTTGTGGTGGTAAAATTAGGGGTCTCGTCTTAATACTCGGTCGGCTTATATCGAGTGTTTCACATCTAAACACAGGTTCTAGCTTTGTAGCACTTGTTCATAGTCACAAGAATAATGTGACCTATAAATAAGTACTAGACACGCTTGACATGTTGACTGTGACCATTTTTACTTGCTCATGGATTTTACTTGCTTCTCAATTACGAAATGTAAACATTAGTGTATCAGGCGTTAAATTGGTTACTTCAACTTGCCATTAATTGTAAAGCTTGTTATGTCAGAGAGGGGTATACATAGAAAAGGGCGAAAGGATCCTGGGCACAATGCTCGTCTAAAATCTGGCACGTGCTCCTTTCTTCACATTTTCTTTAAGGTCTATATCACTTATATGTTTTTATCTCGAGATGCATCATTCATCAGGGGGGGGGGGGGGGGGGAGGGGCGCGGGAGAGGGCGGGTGGGGGCCAAGATGCTCCCGAACGAGAAACACCACAGCAGGTAACTCTTGACCTGCCAGATTGGTCTGTCCTTGCCTCTCAATTAGAACTTGTGATGAAAAGTTGTAGTATATTATGTAATTCCAAGCATAAGACACTTCAGCAGTAATTGATAAGGTTTAATAAAATCGACAAGAACCCATACCGCTGGTCACCAATCTCACCTTTTCTTAAAAAAAAGTTAAATGTTAAAAAAAAAGTATCTATATGCGCAGCCTTTGTAAAAAATGCTCACCAGATGAGGCCAGAAGTCTGTTTGTCTAAATTGTTCATTATTTTGGCCCGCAGATCTTATCAAGATTTGCCTGTGAACGTAGGTTTCAAAGAACTTGATTAGTTTCCACAGCTTTTCTCATCCGTGTTGCTTAGAGTAGACACCAGGACTTATGTATCAGCTGTCCTCGCACAGTACTGTAGAATGTCATAGTATGGCATAGATTGTATTTATGCACCCTGTGCTCGGACACTATTTTAGTATAAGTCGTCTGTTAGTACTATATATCACACTGACGTATATAACGTGGCCGATGTCGTTACGCCCCATAACGTCACATCGGCGACTGGCAAAGCAAAAAATCCCCCCCCTAACGGTGAGCGGTATGTTGCTGCACACTTAGCGGCACAGTATCCGCTCCCGTACCCGTGTAAAAAGATACACCTGTCTATCTTTACCCGTAGTAGACGCGCGCCGATGGCGCCATAACTTCCTATGGAGCGGGGCGGTGGCTGCGTCTCTCACTCCTCCTTCTCTCGCCCGTGCAACTGCAGTTGCCCGCTACGAGTACGGGTACGAGTCGTGCAACGGCAGTGTGAATATAGCCTTATAGAGGAGATTTTCGTTAGATCGTCTGGCAGAGCCATGGGTTGAGAGAGGCAATCGCTGCCCCCACCCTGTAAAAAATTATTGTTTTTGGTTTCTCGTAATATGGTGTCAGGGTAGATACGTGGAATTCAGGCTATCAGAATGTCATCCTACACATGTCCAATGGAAAGGAACTATGTTGAGATTAGGCATTCCGTGTTTTAAACACAATATTTTTTCTAAAGTATTTTACAATTTTGGGTAGGGTACTTTTACAACTGCACATGTAATGTATCATCTTGAGAAGTTCACATTAATAATAGATCCATCTTAGGCCATTGTTGCACCATTTTTGCAGGCTGAAAATAAATGGGGCCATTGCTGTTAGCTTTGCATGGCCTGGTCTGAAAATCATTGGATGAGCCGCGCTCTTCCACGCATGCCCTGTCCATAAGACAATGACCGGCGGTGCCTCGCACAGTCACATGGTAACACACCCACATAACTATAGGAGCCGTGAGTTTAGGCGCCATTTTTTGTGGCTCGCCACGTCACAGTGCAAACATTTGTCTTGAACTCTGAGAATGTCTCACTGTATTTATAACTGATCATGGAGTATAGGATATTTCCTCACCTCTTTTCATGTCCCTGTGAATTAAGTTTGTTATCTCTCATTAGGCGCCCCGGCGAAAGGCAAATCCAATCTGTAAGCGATTCCTTGTCCGATGGTGGCTATATTTGACTATATAACACAAAAACCTTCCCCCACCTTTATGTGGAGGATACAGGTTTTCACTTCTATTAATGGGTACTAAAAAGCCATCATTTCTGTGCTGCTCGAAAGAAATACGAACTCTGAGTAATTAGTATTTTACTCGAACAAATAATAATGCAAGGTAAACAATCGCTACATGCATGGGACATTCACTAAAAACAAGATAACAGACTCTCTTCACCTGCTGTGCGCTGTGACTTCCACATTGGACCCCTGGGTCATTGTATTGGGCTTCACGTGGCCACATAGTGTTCACTGTGGTCACTTGATGTCTGTAGCACCCAGAACCATCTGAATGCTGCTGGCGAGATGTTAGCAGTCGCATCGAGTTCAGAAACCACAATTTTCATCACACTCATGCAGATCTGTACATGATCACGAGTTGCGACAGTTAAGCAAACACTGGCGCAACAATCTGCATTAATGCTGGTGAGCCCTCCTGCACTGCTCGAGGCCGTGTGGCACGAATATTTTTTTATGTACCGTTTGACAAAGTGCGACAAAATTTGCACTAAGCCGTAACAGCTCCCTTTAGGTGCACTTTTTTTCTGTCGTGTTGGACCAAAGTGTCAGCCGCGACACAAAACGACCCGAACACTTTAATAAATGTGGGCATAATGTGCAGGTTAAGCTAAGGTTACTGTCTCTACCAGGTGAGTATAGAAATTCTACAATAATGAAACACTACTCTTATTATAAATACCTTTACTAACATGCCCAGAAAGTGCCAGGAGGAACCTGTGTTCACTACTCGCTCAGATTTTATACGTTTCCTTATGTTCTTTTCTTCGATCAGCAGACTGAGCATTTACTGTCTCGGGGATGTTATCACAGCTATGCGGACCAAGGATGAAGAGTGGATTTTAGTTTGTGAGCCGGTGTTCTCTGTACTATAAATGACTGGTAATGCGTGTGTGTTTGTAAATTCCTTCTTCCTGCGGAACAGATCTGTTGTAGTCACTCATTTCAACCCGACCCATGATGGTTAAGATATTAAGTTTTCTAACTTCCTTTTAGTTAGTTTTTTATAATTCTATATATTTTTTTTTCTTTTTATACGGAGCCATATGTGAGATAACTTCATACATTAAATGTACTATGCAAATTTTTTACAAATTTGTTTTTTCAGAGTGGGGGGATGATAAACAAAAACATTCAAATTAAGCTACTGTATAGACCTCGAGTTAACCATTTTTTTTAGCAAAAAATGTGCTGACAACCCCCTACATCGGCGTTATACCAAGTCTTATTAATAAACCCCTCTGTGCTTCACCTTTCCGATGCCCACCGCAGGACGTATTTGTTTTCAGAAAAGGTGGACGTACAGTGACGTTTTTTTTTTCTTTGTTAAGGCTTGGTCATGGGCTGTCTGGCTATATAACTAAGGGGTTCAGCCACCCTATATCTGGGGTGCGCGGTGCTGGCGTTACCAAGTTCAGCCGCGGTTACAATGCGCGGCCGGCCGCATGCCGCGGGCCGGGCCGCTTGCTGTACGGCAAAGGCCGGGGGCTGCCGCCGGCTGTACGCAAGGGGCTGCGGCTGAACCAATGGCATTTCCCACCTCGGCTTATACTCGAGTCAATAGGTTTTCCAGAGTTTAGTGGTAAATTAGGTGCCTCGGCTTGTACTCGTGCCGGCTTATACTCTGTATATACAGTAGTCCGTGACCATTTGGGTATAGTAAGAGTTATGATAAAATGGACCACTGACTCACAAACCTATAGTAAATTAAAAAAAAAATATATGACATTCCTTTATATGTAGCTTCCCTAATCTAAGGACTAAGGCACCTGGATTAATAGTGGTCCTTGCGGGAAGATACTTCCCTGGACCGCTATTACGTCCGAGCTTCTGGCATCCGAGCGGAGCAGCACCAGAATCACATGTGTATATAACAGCTGACAACGTCTTCTAACACCCGTTAATCGGAGACAGAGTGTTAACTCTCTTACACAACAGCGGTCAAGCATGACCGCGATGTGTAGGTGTCCTTCCTAAGTATCGGCCCGGAATCCGCGAGTCTCATCCAGCAGCAGCCAGACCCCTTCCTTGAAGTATAATTCAACAGAAAATAATTTAGTATTGTAGAGCAAGCAGTGTATTGGCTTGACCCAGCGTCATAGGCATTGCTGGTTCCAGTTTTGTCTACAGTAAAAAAAAAAAAAAAAAAGTTTTTAAACCTTTAAAATAAAAAATAAATATAAGCCCCTAAAATGTGACATTACATACTAAACACTACTGTATAATTACAAAAGTTAAAAAAAAATACACAAATACACAAAATAAACACATATTTTGCGTCCATAACATCTGTTCTAATAAGCGCTGGTGAACGCCAACAAAAAAGTCAACCTGAAAAAACGTCAGAAAACAAGAGAATTTTTTAATACCCTTAAAAATACTCTAAAATGCTGATAGTAAGTTACATGCTCCAAATAGACTCTAAATAGAACTGTTCTCACAAAAATTTAAAGTTATTAAAAGCCAGATTTGGCAGCCTTTGAAGATGGTGATGCTAAAATTAACAGAATTTTCTCCAAATTAGTGGTTTTTTTTTTTTAATTAGGAAAACATAGAAAATCCAAAACTCTTACCAAAAATTGATTTTTACATTTCTCACAACAAAAAGTTAATAAAATCTCATTAGCTATAGATGCACCCAAAATTATGTACTATAAGATGTATTTCATGTTGCAAACAAGGCAGTCCTGGGTTTACGTAAAGAAGGTTATCCATAGGTTTTTTCTCTTAAGTTTAATTTGTATTTACTTCGAAAGGTATATTTTATAATTGTAGCTCCAGAAAAAATTTTTTGGCCAGGGACAATTGGATGTTCAGAATTTTTTGCTGTAAATGGGTCCAGGATTATCAATTATCAAGATAAACTCTCATTACAGACCTTACGTCAGAGCATCGCAGTCTGGGACTATAGTAAAGCCTCCAGAGAGCTTAGGCATCTGTAAGTTGCGTGTCCTTAAGTAGTGGACCGCCTGTATATAAACATAAAAAAAGGAAAAAATATACATTCTATAAGAAATTGCAATGCAAATCTGCTTCTGGATGGCTCCTTCTGACTCTAGGTCTGTCGGCGCCCACGTGTCATCCCGTGGCTCCCAACAGCAGGTTACCACCGCTATGGGGTATCTGGTGTAACTCCGGAGAAATTGGGTATCAAGCACTTTGTGTGAGCTTTTTTCATTTCATCGATCGTGACATGTTTAATTTTCCACACCAAAATGAATGGTATTACTCCAAATATTACAATTTGTAGACCGCACCCCCATTTTGTTTTAACCCCATGTAAAACACCAAAGTGGTTACAAACATTCTAAAGAGAACTTTTTCATACTGTTGAGGGTGTAAGCTTTCCCTAAGTGGGGTAATTTCTTTCTTTGTTTAGGACCTCTCCTCAATTAAAATTTTAGCGCGTCCCGCAATAAGGTTTTTTGGTATTATTTCCAAAAAAAGTTGAAATATGGGCACCAAATTCTAAGCCCTCATTACTTCTAGTAAACAGGTGGATCTAAAAAAACTAACCAACATAAAGCAGACATTTGGGAACTGTAAGTTATGATTTGGGTTCGTATGACTATCTGCTTCAAAATGGGGATTCTCACTTTTGAAAATGGAGATAATTATATAGTACTGGAACCCCAGAGCAACTAATAGTAATCAGGAGACACCCCCGAGTAGACAAATAAAATGCTGGAGACCTCCGACAGAACAAATATTAGAGACCCCGTAGCTTAAACACTACTTCGTAACCCCCCAGAGCAGAAAAAATTAAATAAATCTCCTCTCCTTTCCTGCGCATCCCACACGCAGCTTCGTCCTCTCCATCCATGTGCCTCTCTGCTCTGTAATTCTGGCGGCACTTCAGGACCCTGTGGGCACACTGTGCCATGAAAGGTAGATGAATTGGGATCAGTAACAGTACAGCTGACAAGTCCCTACACTCTGTGTGACATCACATGACGCAGGCAGTATTTTCCTATCCACGGACGTGTACAAGTAGCTTTCTATAGACTGGACACGCAAGCTCTATATCTCAGTAAACGTTTGAGGTATTGATATATAAATAAAGTCTTTAATGTTGCACAACAATTCCTTTATTTGGTAAAAGTGGACAATTCAGTCCATTGGTTGTTCATAGATCATAAGAATAAGAGATGTAACGATCAGTACTTTCGTCTATACATGGGCTGCTCAGGCGTGTGTATCTAGGGGTGGGTGAAGCCAAAATCCACTGCTGGAATTAACTAAGTTCACATATTGTATCCACACCTGGTCACGGTTCAGTAAATAATATTGTGCATAGTATATCGCACATTATGTTTAATAATCATTTCTTCACTTAAAATCAAACAAGGTGAGTTAAATGTCCAAGGGATGACCATCTCAACTTCCTGGACAGGTCTCCACAAATCACAGACTGCGATCCAAATGTCCAGGACTCGGTCCATAAAAAAGGTGAAACAGGTGAGATGTTCTCATTCATCTTGTGTAGCATATGTAATAGACTGTACTGTAGTAAAATACCGTGCTCGCCTTCTCCTGGAGATGTGACCATGTGTCGTGCAGAACCTTTCTTAGACTTATTATAATCTTAAAAAAAAAGAAAACTAAAATGCTCATATTTCACCACAGTTAGAGCCAGATTCTGTCGGATGCACATAATCTGCAGCAATTTGCTCACTTGTTGTATTGTTGCTGTTTTTCAGTATAATTCATGTCATCTTTTTGTCTATGCCTGTATTTTCATTCTTGGGATCCACGAAGTTGAGAAGAAGAACAAAGTGATAGATTTAGACAGAAAGGGACCAGACAGACATGTACCAAGTTTGATGATACGTCCTGTTTCTCGCATGCACCTCGGTAGTTATTATGACCTTCTATACTTTTGTGCACGTCCCTTTTCCATTCTCCTCGTCTGGTAGATTACTCTATGTCTTCCACTCACCTTATGTCTTCCAGGCAACGCCTCTCTAGCGTGACATATGGATTTAACCAATGCTCTTTACTCTAGTCCACAAATATATTCCTTACAGTGGCGATAATCGATCTAACGCTGGACTTGTTATCCATCTATTACTTCAAAAGCTTGAGCTATGTAGTTCAATTGGTCCATTAAATGAGACAAACTTCAGAACTATGGTCTTGTGCCTCCTCTGCCCCCTGACCGCGGAGACTATTCCCGCATGCAATGTGTGAATTAAGTGCTAGATGAAAAACCCATGGCTGCCCCTGTGTTCACATCCAGTGTACACACTGATCTACTAGGGTTCTAGGTCACATCACAAGTCCGTTTGTATAGAGACTCCATGGATCAGCGGCATTAAAGCCCTGGACCACCGCTTCCAGTGATTTGATGATAACGTGTCATTATAGATACCCATTTTTGCTGACTATGTGTAATATCTGTAACTGGATCATTGTTGTAGTTAAAGGGGTTGACCACCATATAATACTTAACCAAAGTAAGTATGAAAGAACCCTATAAAGGGTCACCCGCTCCAAAGTTTCTGTGGACCCCCCCTGCTCATGCATCTGTCAGTATGACATTCAGGACTTTTCCTGCGCTATCCGTCTGCGGTTGGCTTCCAGCGGATGAAGACATGGTCCTGACTGTAAGTGCATTCCCCTCCCGTGTACTACTACCCAATATGCCAGTGATTGATGGGAATGTGAATGTCCTTTGGAACAGTCCTTCTACACTGTTATGTTGGAGTGATTATCATATAGGGAATCCAGACAGTAATGATCACCGCCCCCTCCCTATCCAGTGAAAGCCTCAGGACATGGGACAACACCGGAAGTCCTGACACTCCTGCTCCTGCCAGGTCACGGGACTGGGCGTGGTGAGGTACAGGCCTATGTAACAGATAGGCTTCTGTAGGTTTTGGTTCTTAGTTGCCTGAGATGTACGGAGTTGAGAACGTATATTGTATAATTGTAGGCCCCCACCCAATTTATTTTGGTCTCTGTGACAATGGATTAAAAAAGCTTCATTACAGACACCTGTGAGTGAACTGTTATAGCTGATTATGTGTGCCGTGAGGCTAAAGAAAAAGTGAATTAACCAACTTTGGTACTAGGGTCGTCTGTAAGTCAGGTGTTCTTAAGTAGGTTCTTACGTAGGGGGACCGCCTGTGATAATAACCCCAATAGGGTGACCCTTATTAAGTCTTAATTCTTGCCCGTTTTTGTATAACTGGCCACCACTTTAAGTGTTCTGTTTCCACAATGGTGCCTTGTGACTTAGCAGTGGTTCCTTGAGAAGTCCACCTTATGTTTTTATCTTTGGACTTCACCACAATTTTACAAAAAATTTACAACAACTTTTGAACTATAGCATACTTAACTCCTCTAGCTCATAGACCGTGCCTAAAGGTATATGCAAGTTGCTTGGGTCTATGATGCACATAATATTATTATTTATTTATTCATTGTCCTCTGCACAGCTCTTTGTAGCCGATATTATCATTTGGCTTTCTTGCTTGTAGTTTACCTTGATGCAGCACATCGCCCCACCAACCCGAAGAGCACGTAGGTGGACATCGAAGGAGAACGGAGAAGAGAACAAGACTTGCACATACCAAGAGGGCATGGCCTCCGACCAATGAAAAATAAAAGCTTCTTCTCTAGGGGAGAAAACTCTTTAAAGCTCGGTCCTCTGGAAATAACATGTAAATATGGCCTTGCGCGCCAAGCGTCATACAGTCTAATAATCCCACTTCAGCCCTGTACAGCCCATCTTTTTACTCTCCATCTGTCGGCCTGTTTCTGGTATTCGGTCGGCATTGCCACTTGTATAATCGTATTATTGTTACACTAGGCGTTGTGACACGTCTACTTGACTGTCTGTGACAAAGAGAGATGACGCTATGAATGTACAGGGATGGCGTCTGAGTTTCATTGTGAGAGGCCAGGAAACAGATTTGTATTGTCATTCCACTTATACCTGATGTGTACGGAAACAGAA
The DNA here is from genome assembly GCA_019512145.1 of Engystomops pustulosus. NCBI lineage: Eukaryota > Metazoa > Chordata > Amphibia > Anura > Leptodactylidae > Engystomops > Engystomops pustulosus. Next base: position 225,038,852 of record CM033642.1, on the reverse strand, counting down.
GTTGGGTTCTCCTATGAATTATCACTTGTGCACTTGAAAGGTGACCATGTCCTCTTTAGGACAAAAGGTGATTTTTGCAACTGTGTTTCTCTCCCTCCATTTTATGCCACTTTCTTGAGAATCGTATATTCCTGCCATACCTTCTTAACCCCATACAAGATATGTCTACGCCAAAGAAACCCCTGGCGAGACTTGATAGCGCTTCTCCATTTCAAGGGAAGACTAGCTTGTTATGTTGTGGTGCATTTGGAACAAGCTGAATTTTCCGTTTTCCTTATTTTATGGTTTCTTTTATACTTGTTTACAAAATCCTATCTGCCCTTCGCAGAGACAAGGCCGCTGTTGGTTTTATAGCCCGAGTACGGTTATAACATTAGCCCCACGGAGAGGCGTCGCTGTTTCCATCCCCCGTCTTGTCATTCTCCGACAATCAGAGCCTGTACTGTGTACGTGTAACCAGCATTTTGTACCACAGGCAGCATTTTTCTGCTTTCCGTGTTCATGTTATTTATTTTGCATGTTTGAAGCGGAAATTTGTTTGTTTTTTGAAGTTTGGGTTAACACCCATGAAGTGTTTGGAGACTTCAGGGCAGTGACGGCCTCATTGGTGTTGCACACATGTTCATTGTTTTACATTACAACGCACATACATTTTAATGATAATAAAGGTAATTTTCCATCTCTGTTTTCTTCCTTGTCGATTTATTCCCTTTTTTTTCTTATAAGTCAATCTTTAATTGTCCTTCATAATTCCAGAAAAAGTAGTACAATATTTTCTGGACTATGAGGCCCCCAACTAACAATCCTGTTATTTCTCGAAATCAAAGGTGCCCTTATATTCCATGCGCCTTATATATGAATCGTACTTAAAGACAACAGCGCCATTTTTTTTTTTGTACTGGGCACAGGTCCTGCCCCCGGCTGGTCATTCATCCTATAAATCAGGTGCGCCTATACATCCAGGTCGCCTTACATAGTCCGAAAAATACTGTACCAAATCCACAACATTCTTGATCAAATTCTTGCCATCTCCGCCCTCCATACATTTACGGTTTACTATTAACCATCTTATTCAGAGTCCCTGCTAATCTTCATGTAACCTAGAACCACAAACAAAATGTGACATAAAAAAAAACCTCGACAAAAAGAGGACACAGGACGGAGTCCACAAAAGGATCTGTTATCATATATGCCATTTGCCTCTGAAGGAGCTGTTTCTTACCAAGTATCACATCAGCCAAGCAGTGAGAGTAAATTCCGCTACAAATCAATGGAGGTTACATTGGTAACTATTTCCCTTTGATTTTCCTTAAAGGGGTTTTCGGCCCACAAAGACAACATTTCTTAAATATACTTTCCTTATTTTAACAAAATAAATATCCCGAATAAGGCACTGAATAAATACACTGAAATAAGAAAAGGGAATAAATTCTCTTATTCAGTGTTCAAATTACTAAACGCAAATTAATCCTCTAAAACGGAGCAAGGTTTTTATTTAAAGGACCAATTTCATTTTAATAATTTTGTAGCAAATGTGTATCATCCATGCAATCACTAGACTTTTGAAACTTCTGGGCATTGACACTTCCATTACATACAAAGATTCTTATGAATTCTGAAAAATCAGTGCCTGACTCCATATACCCAGATTTCTACAGCTTCCTCTTATAGTCAGACACTTAGATTTAAAGTACGGTATTATGATCAATGGGAGAATTTAACTAATCACCGTCTTTTGATGCACATTGTTACTCATCTTAAACCCTTCCCAAAGCCAAACACTTTTTTTTAAGCAAAGCTCCTCCCTCTTGTCTTAACAATGGAAGCACAGGCCTCTAAAACACATATTTAAATGTGGTAAAAGGGGGAAACCTGCAGCATTTGAAAGTATCACTAATTTATTCGTCTGAATATCTTTACATCTTAGCCTTCGTGCAATAGAACGCTTTCCATAGTATTCGTAACATGTCAGCGTATGAGTCCTTGCTATTATACAATCCATGCACTCCAGACGTCTGCAAATACATTTTGTTCTTATTGCACGCAAAATCCAGGTATAAAAAGTGTGTTATTTTGACATCCATAAACATGAACATCCTTTTGTCTACACAAAGGCTGCTGGTATGAATGGGTGGATGCGGCCCGCCGGCATGTAGGAGGATTGGATGCTGGCGCGGCTATGTAGGAGGAGTGGTCTGCTGGGCCGCCGCATGTAGGAAGGGGGGATGCGTGCCCGTCCGCGCATGTAGGGGGGGCGGTGATCTTGGCCGCCGGCATGTATGAGAATGGGATGCTCGTCCTCCGGCATTATGAGTGAGGGATGCTGGGCCGCCGCGGTAGGAGGGAGGTATTCTGGCCGCCGTCAATGTAGAGGCTGGGATTCTGGCCGCCGGCATGTAGAGGATGGGGAATGCTGCCGCCCGCATGTAGTAGGGGGGGATGCGCCGCCGTCCATGTTTTGAGGGGGGATGCTGCCGCCGGCATGTTTTGAGGGGGGTAATGCGGTGGCCTGCCGGATGCTATTGTGGGGGGATGCTGGCAAGCCGCATGTAAGGAGGGGGGATGCTGGCAGCCGCCCTGCGATTAAGATCCCTTCAAAATGTATGAGGGGGTGGGTTTCTGACCGCGACATGTAGGATGGGGGTGCGGCCGCCGTCATGCTAGTAGTGCGGTGGGAATGTTTTGCCGCATGTTCTGTTTAACAGGTACTGGCTGTCTGTGAAACATGGTGTTCTCCCCCCTCTCCCGGTCCACGCTGAAACCTAAGACCTCTCTAATGCCACAACTCCTTTATTCTGATGTCTTGGGCAATACTGTACTGGATGACTGAGAACCGCAATCATATTTTATTTATGGGAACAGTTCTGTGTCTAAGACGCATTTCAGACAAGCATCGTGTTACAATTACAATATTAATCCGTTAGATGTATGAACTCAGTACCTAATCATTCAGAGTACGGTCAACCAGGCAGAACCTTACAGCAATTGGGGGGTTAAAGTTCGTAACAAAATTTGCAAATGCTTACGTAAATCTTACCGGCACCATGAAAACATTAGCTAAAAAGCTTAACAAAATTATCTTGGGTAAATTTGCAACTTTATCCGTGACTCTGTTTCTCACTTTCCCTTCATAGCATCGCTTCCTTAAAAAAGACTGTAAGCAATCTTTACTGGAAACTGCATATGGAATTATGGTCGCACCAGTTCCCCTCTTTTGGCTTGTGGGGGCTACAATCCTCGAATACCATACCCCGGCCCCATATCTTCGAGAGCCAAGGTGATACAGGCTCTCTGATAACTTTGAAATACTATTGCTGCGTTTGCCATTTTAATATATGGAAGCGTCTTTTATTTAGGTAGAAATTATTAGCAACAGAAATATGGGGAGGAGGCCCCAGGCAGCAGCAAGAAAAATGCAAGAACAAATGTATCTGGCAGGAACCACACCTCCAAGGCAGGAAATATCTAAAATGACAATAAACACTGATATAATATCCCAAAGGATGTGAATGTGGGCACAATATACACTTCCATATCAAGCTTAAAATGCTCAACCATGTTTTACCCTGAATGTTTGGTCGCCAAACACTTTGTATGGGTGGAACTCTATCAAATATTACTGGCAAGGAACCCCACTGTTCTATGGCGAAGAACGGTCTGTACTGTAGCACGCCTGGCGCCTTGCATCATTTAACTACAGTTACCGTATAATTCTTATGTTTTGGTCTGTAAAAACAGTCGATGTTTCACAGCCATCACGTTCATGTTTTAAACCCATAGGGTCAAGTTAAGACAAAAACAGAAGGCTGAGGGGAAAAAATAGGGAGAACATCAGTAATGAACCGTACGCCCACTCTAAATGCAACAGGTGATACCTGGACCCAAGGACAACCAGGCAGGGGTCCGTCGATACAGCTATGGTTCTGATGTCGATCAACTGTGGTTCCCACCAATATTCACCATATCAGTACGAGAGTTGTATTAACAACTGTGGTCAGGAACATTTAAATATTTAGGGGGGGGGTATTAACCTGGCCCAGTCTCCTTCTGCCCTCAACATGGAGGAATCACTGGAGTACAAATTAATGACACCTTAACTGCAACCATAGGTATAAGGTAATTACCAGCCAGTGCTGCTAGACCAGATTCCTCCATAGATTGTGATCAGCAAGGGTGACCACCTCTACATCCACATCCCAAAGATGACAGACGGCGACCAAGGATCTAAGCAATCTTTGTTACCTTATAAACCCGTTATGAGGCCTGTTACCAACAATCTGGAGTCCAGTGATTCACAATTTTTGACCATAATTCCTTCTGAACAATGTAAAAGACTGATCAGTCACACACAAAACAATGTGACTTTATATGGCTTCTAAAGATGCTCTCAAGCCTCTTGATCATCAAGGTTGTTCTTCGTTTTTCACTTTTTTTCTATTTGGGTTTTAATTCATAAAAAGACAGTTAAGTGTGGTTGTTTACCACCACTAAGCGCCCCATGAGAGACCACCGTAGGATTTAACCCTAAATGCCTGCCAAGTGATCATACTTTTTCTTCTACACATTCTTTGATGACCGTTTTAGCACAAAGACACAGGTATACTTCTCATATAATGGACTCTCAGGTGAGGATCCTTTCATTAAAAAGAGTAATTGCCAAGGATCATGCTTTGCACTTTTTATAGCATGGAAATATAACAGTTACTTTTGGGAAAAAGCATGTATATCCTGGTGGTTTCTTACAGGGACAAAATAGTTACCTTAACCCCTAATGATGCCAGGGTATGTATTCCGCTCATTTCTCCCTCTCCTCCTTCAAAAATCCATAACTTTTTCATTTTTACGTGTACAGACCTGTGTGAGGGCTTATTTTGTGTTGTAACAAATATTTATTTACCCCGTATTGTTATTTATTTTAACATGCCGTGTATTCTGCGAACTGAAAAAAAATTCCAGCTTCACAAATTCAGTTTTTTTCGACTTTGACTGTGCACTCAAATACACAAAATCAGCTTTATTCTTTGGTTCGGTGGCGATCGCTGTCGGTGATACGCAATTTCCTATAGGTTTTATTGTGTTTTACTACATTTTCAAAAATTAAACAATTCTGCACAAAAAAAGCAACCGCACAGTATTTTATTTATGGGAACAAGTTTTGCATGTTCTAACTCATTTCAACAAGCATCTGTGTTACAAACAAGATGACCATCTTTTTGTGAACAGTACCTAATCATTCAATCAGGGTAAACCAGCAGACCTTACAAATTGTTAAAGTTCAGTATACAATTCTCACATTCATTAACTAAATCTTACCCAACCCATAAAAAAACATTACCTCAAAGCTTACAAAGATAGGCTTGGGTAGATTGCTCTTTATCTTGAGGGTTTGTATCTCAATTGCAATATATGCCAGAGCATTTTTGCAGCACATTCATTACATGAGCACTGGCTCTCGTAACGAATCGGCAGAAGCCATTACGTGCAAACGAAGACCCGAGGCTACCATGTCAAAACACGTCGCCGCGCCCCCCGCCCCCTCCCCCCCGATGTACTTTCGGTGGACGGCGGCGATCGTAATAAGATGTGCAGCCGGCCCCGGCAATTAAAAGGTTAATGGCCGCGATCGGTGCAAGCACCGACCTCGGATTATACGGTGGGGGTTTTTCTGCAAATGCAAAAACCCCCACACCCGTTGTATGAAGAGGACTCAGCCCTGAGCCCCTCTTCATACCCTCCATATACTCTTTGCCGTATATCTACGGCTCAGAGCGTTAAGGGGTAAAGGACATCACCACCAGAGATGAAAGATTGTAACCAGCAACGGTGTGTGTCCCACATCCTGGCAGGATTTGCACTTCTGTTAGCTTTTTATGTCCGTGTTTTTCCAAAACAAAAAGGCTTTAACAAGTAGGCAAATTGGCTTAATACTCACCAGCTCCTTAACATCTATGAGTCAGATCCCCTCAGGATCATGTGCATAATTTTTAAAGCCTCTTTTTGTAAAAATGAGCCTAAGAATTAAGAAGAAGAGCTGCATCACTGACAGATGGAGCATACACCTGGTGGTGTTGTCCTATTTAGCAAGTCCCCACAGCCACGCACAGAAAAGGTCACATTTAGATTTTTATTCCACAAAGCCTTAAATGAAGATGACAGGCTCCAAATATGTCACATTGCTTCAGACCGTACATTATCGACATTTCAATTACTTATGACTCAAACTCTCAGTTCTGGTGTCTACGACTCTCCTGTATGCCAATAGAGACCTCAATAGAAAAATAGGCAGGGCTACGCCTCCTGTGCCCTCCCTAGCAGCACTCCATTGGTCAACTCACAACACGTCAATAGGCGTCCATCACAGGATATTCACCTTCATTATGGTGGGCTTCCACCATTAGTATCACTCAGGATGGCAAACGTACAATCTGGACCAATCTGAACTAACCAAAATATGTTGGAATGAGCAACTATCTAAACGCGTTATCTCCATCTTATAACGCATTTATCGGCTGTTTTGAACCCAGATCCAGACCCCAAAATGTCCTATGCAAATATCCTATTATTCATAAACTTTGGAAAGTAAGCGAAAACGGCTATAACAGTATTAATGCCCACTCAGGAGAACGGGGACGATCCTTAGTAGCTGATGAATCCTCGGGATGGTTCTTGGTTGGTAGACTTTCCAGGTTTCCAAAACCGGGCTGGCTCGAAGAGACACTGTATACATACTGAAACATATGGAAACAAAAATACAAAAAAAAAACAAATCATGAGGACATATGTTATTGTCATACTTTTATCCTTTGCTTAACTACCGCTCTGGGCAACACAGCACCACACCACCTGCCACTCCTCCCTTTATGTTGGTGAACTATATATTGAGAAGGGCTTTCGAATCCCTCACCAAAACGTGCCTTTCACACTTATTCCTTAGACACCTATGATATGATGTTTTTTGATTTATAGATTTACTGTATTTATGGTGTCTCATCACTGTTCTGCTAGTGGAACACTCAACATAATCTAATATAAAATATGACTATGAAAGACTGAATTAGACAACAAAACGGATAATTTTTAGCAATTAGGACTGGACTCTAAGTCTGAATCGACCCAAAATTAATGATCTCCACTTGTACATTATTTTACTGGAACAATAGGAAAGGACTTTACACCAGGACACTGGCCTGAAGACATTTGTACACTGCAAGTGTCTCCTGGTGGATCCACAGGCACGAAGGTACAACCCACATGGAGGACTGACAATCCTAGTATATTGCATTTGAGAATATATCATTATATATATATAATTCATAGCACTCATCGCCACTTGATTAGGTACATCTGCTAGTAGGTTGGTCGAACCCCCTTTTGCTTCAAAACTGCCTCATTTCTTCAGTGGCATAGATTCAATAAGGTGCTGTGAAGCATTCTCAGAGATTTTGTCCATATTGACATGATGGCAATCACACAGTTGCCAGCAGTATTTGTCGGCTGTACTCCATGATAAATTATGCGAATCTCTCACCGTTTCCACCACAACACCAAAGATCTCTATTGGATTGGATCTGGTGACTGTTGCGCGGCCCTTTGATAGCAGTGACATCCTTGTCGATGGTTCAAGAAACCATTGCCTGAGATGATATTCCCGCTTTATGACAATGGCGCATTATCCTGCTGAAAGTGCCATCAGTGGTATGGGTACATTGTGTCATAAAGGGAATGGACATGGCAGACAACAATCACTCAGGTCTATGCTGTGGCGTTGCAACAATGCCATATAGGTACCAAGGGGCCCAAAGTAGCCGATAGAAATATTCCACCACCCATGACCACCACCAACCCACCAGAGCCTGAACCTTGATACAAGGCGGTGTATCCATGCTTTCATGTTGTTGGACGCCAGATTCTGACCCTCACCATCCGAATGTCGCAGCAAATCGAGCTCATCCGAAACCAGGCCAAAAACGTTTTTTTCCAATCTCTATTTACAACATTCGCCATTCGATAGCTGTGCAATTATGCCTCAGTTTCCTGTTCTTAGCTGAAAGGAGTGGCACCCCGGGACTTCCGTGGGATCTTCTGTTCTCCGCTGTAGCCCATCTGCCTCAAGTTCGACATACTGTTGGTGTTCAGATATGGCTCTTCTGCCTACCTGGTTGTAACGGGTGGCGATTTGAGTCACTGTTGCCCTTCTATCAGCTCACCAGCTGCCCTTCTCCCCTCACCTCTGGCATCAACAAGGCCTTTCGCCCACAGAACTCTTCTCACCCTGGAATGTTTTTCTTTTTCGGACCTTTCATTCTCTTGTAAACCTAGATATGGGTTGTGCGTGAAATCCCAGTAGATCAGGCAGTTTCTGAATTACTCAGACCAGTCCTTCTAGGCACCAACACTCTGCCCCCGTTCGATGAGGCACTCAAATCACCTTTCTTTCTTTCACACTCTGTGCTCGTTTTGAACTGCAGAATGTTGTCTTGACCATGTCTTACTGCCAAAGGCCACTGATTGCCGGCATGTGAGATGGCTTATTAAGAATTAAGTGTTAACGTGCGTTGACAGTGACCTAATAAAGTGCCGTGAGGTGTATTATATATATATACTATATATATATATATATATATATATATTAACTATATCGTATATATATGCTCATATACATCACACAGTATAATCAGCAAAACATAGTTAAAAACGAAGTCTATAGGTTCAAATTCAGGTCGCTAGCGGAAAAAAAAAGTAATTGTGTTCATTAGATTTGTAATCAATTCAAGCCTTGCGTTTGCAGAAACAGGAGCCTCATGTATTAGATTTCAAGTCTAATTAGTACAAAAACATTAGTAATATGTTACTTTAAGTCACCTTTCTTTTGCACCGTATTGCAAACTTTTGTCCATACATTATTCCTCCTAAATTTTAATGGCTAAGACCCTCCTGGGCCAGTCGATATAAGCCGACTGCTGTGAGTGAAGTTGTAATCTGAAGGAAGAAGGTGAGACATCTTTTTTTAATATTGGTGAAATGGCAATGTAGCATCACAGTTAGCAAAAGAAGTATGTTTTTCTACATTGTAAAATAACTTTCTAGGTACGAACATGACTCTGGCATCTGAGTTGTCTCTTCTGGTTCTTGACATACCGATGGCACCGCTTCATGTTTATGGTAATTGACTCAATGATTAGTTTTAATCCAAAATTTTTTTTTTACCGTTTCAACTTCTTCTTTTGCTTTGCTTTGCTTTGTCTTTTTCTTTGTATATTTTATTTCATCATACAACATAACATCTTAAATAATTGGCAAAAATCTGTAGGATTTGTGATAGATATTTAGATAGATATATTGGTGGAATGTTTAACTGCCACATTGGAGTTATGAAGCTGTTTTCTTAGAGTTTTGTTGATGAACGCTGTCTGGGTTTGGGTTTTGCACACAGTACAAGTTTTCAAGCATATAAGGGACGGGCCATGTTCTGTTTCTAAACTAGATAGATGGCGATATATATGAAGTACAACAGGATAAGAATAATACTGGCACATGGATGCACATTTTAAATACTTTTGTGACATGGTCCGAAAAATTCTAAGTTTCACAATATACAAAATTTGAACTACTCTATCTTATAGTATAAGCAAACATGATGAAATAACTACTACTCCTTCGATAAATGCAGAATAAATGGTAGTTTGCCCAGCTCCCCCTGTAAAAGCGGTATTGTGGACACTCTAGCGAACACTGACCTCTGATTTTTATAATCACACTGCAACAGTGTATCTAATATTATATATAAACATCAACATGTTACAATGTTATTGCTGAGATTACGAAGTTATTTTTATGTTTCTGATGTATTCCAATTGCGACCAACTGAAACTAAGAGTAGCACCTTAAGCACCACAATCTCTTGACACTATTGTCTAGAAGACTGTGCTAGGCTCAGTGTGTCGGGCTTAATATACATAATGGGGGTCATTTAGTCTGACTGTGCCTTGTTTAGTGACTTTTGATGGTATTGGGGTATTGCACAATTTTTGGAACTTTTTACAGTAGTCTGTTTCTGCCGAGTTTCTCGTGTAGCCTAACCTGGTCTGTAGTTCTCCATTCTACTCCAATGTTTGCACCCTATTTTTTTTGTTAAAAAAAAACATGTATTTGCGCCTATATGGGGCGAAAAAAATTGCACAATCTCTCCCACTTGCTAACCACCTGCGTAGGAAAGGCAAAGGTAAGAAGGCGGTAATAAGGCGCAAAAAAAACTTTATTTGAAAAAGACAAATAAGGTGCAAAATTAGACTCACAAAAGGTGCAAGAAGAGCTCAGAGAAGGGGGAAATAAGATTAATGACCCCAATGTTTTCTTTTTCCTTGTTACCATTCACTCTATGATCCCTTTACACAGATGGGGTGGAGGAGCTGGATAATAATCTTATCCTCAGTTCAGTCCAGGAAGCAAAGAAGCTGGTAGATGCTGCCTACAAGCGCACCCGAGATGTGTAAGGCTTATAACATACAAAAATCATATCTTATTATTAAAATATAATATAAAGTTCATTATCAAATGGAGGTTTAACATACAAATTATAAATCGCATTGACATCATTGGAGATTTGATGTTATACATTACAGTCAGTTAGGCAGGTATCTGTTATCCATGCGGTTTTTTCAAAGGAGGAAAAGTACTGAAGCCACCGTCATTTTTTCCAGTCAAAAATGCATGTGTAAAGGAGACCTGACGGAAGATGACAGATGACATCAAAATTACCATAATGTCAATGGGATTTTTAACATATATGTTAAACCTCTGTTCTTTACTTTTATTAACAGAGGTAAGGAACAAATGTTTCAACAGTAGTGTGAACTGAGCCTAATATATCATTTCTAAAATCAAGCCTCAGACTCTTCACACTACTATTTGTCTGATTTAGTTTACTATGTAATCATCAAGATTATAATATCATTTAGTGCAGCCTTGTAATAATAAGTACTGAAAACATCTTTTAATTCGATGATTTTTACGTTAAGCCTTAAAGAGCGTCTTAGAAGCAGAACTTTGAGTCCATCTGATGTCATGACGTACTTCAAGCAGCCTGTGGCAACAAGCAGAACCTTCATCCGATCCGCTGACTACATCGAAACTAGCCTTCAACTCCTGACCGAGAAGGTTCGAAGCATCTACAGTCGACCTTTCAACATCTCAGGTAAAGGCAGGGGTGAACCTAAACTCTGAAAGTATCTGCGATAACAACCTCCTGCGGCAGAAAGTACCATAGTCTCACTGCTCTTACAGTATAGAACCTTTGTCTATGGTGTTGGTAGGACCTCCTCTCCTCTAGAAGTAGAGGATGCCCCCTTGTCCTGGTCACAGGCCTCCACAATGCAGCAAAAATAATTATTTCAAATGTGTTAAACAACTTCTTTTGCTGAACTTTCCTTTATTCCAGTAAATCTTTCCAATAATCTTGAACTAATTTCTGACATCTGTTGGGAGCTGTAGCTGACAAGCTTGTTAGATGAATAAGTATTACATAATATTTTCATGCTTTTTACAGACTTGCTGACAGTCAACCAGATAGACATGTTACATAAGGTTTCTGGATATGCTTTTTTACATCTTCCGAAAACTTGTCCTGCAAGCCGGTATAGAACCTTTACAGGAGAGTGCAACAACAGGTGAGAAGAAGAATGAAAAGTTATGGTCACCATAAAACTTTTTTCTTATTGTTTCATGGATTACCCAACTTCCATTGTAAGTATCGGTCAGGAATCTGTCTGGTATATACTGACAACAGAAGGAAAAGTGTGGCCCCAGCATAAATGTTTCTATGATACTATGAATATGTGAAGATGTTTGTATGAGAACTCTGAATAAGACATGGTGGGACCATGGGGACAGAGAGGTGTCAGGAAAAAAAAAGTTCTCTTTTCACATTAATATACACTGCAGTTCGAGATCATTGACACCAATATTTGTTTCTTTAGGAGGTTTCCAAACTTTGGAGTTTCTAGAAGGCCGTACACACGTTTGCTACCAGCTCGGTATGAAGATGGGAGAGAGCTCCCTCAAGGCTGGACAGAAAATAGACCGATCAATGGCTTCACTTTACCCCTGGTGAGTTATCAGCCTGACCAGAGCCACATGTGATTAGTGGTCTGGAACCCACTTGTGTTTCATAGTGACATAGAATCTCCTCTGCAGTTGTTGAAATACAATAACCACAGATGTTCCCACCATAAGAGTGTGTGCCAACCACATGCTCTACCGTAACAGTGTATGCTTACCACATGTTCCCCCAAAACACTGTGTGCCTACCACATGTTCCCCGTGGTAGGAAACACTGTTATGGAGGAACATGTGGTAGGCAAACACAGTATGTTATGGAGGAACATGTTGGTAGGCAAAACACTGGTTATGGGGAACATGTGGTAGGCAAACACGTTATGGATAGGAACATAGTGGTAGGCAGCGCAGTGTTATTGTCATTTAAAATCTGACTGTTTTTTACATGCAAAATGTAATTTATTTAATCCACTCAAATGTGTAAGTTGTTATATGAATCCCAAACTGATCCCAAATAAAATGCTTGTTCTTGTGTAAAGAAGCTGATAATTTTTGCCCTATGGGCATCAATTACACTGGTGAACAGATTATAAAAAATATTTGTGGTGGCTGGAATTTTTCACCTGACTCTGGGTATTTTTGTGCTGCTGATTCAGAAAAATAACTTCTATTTCTCACTAGCAGTCTCTCTAGTATCCATCAAGAAATAAGTACAATGGAAGAACAGTATATATACATATATAGTCGAGTATAAGCCGAGTTTTCCAGCACAAAAAATGTGCTGAAAACCTCACTTGGCTTATACTCTAGTCAATGAAAAAAAAAAGTAAAAACTCAGCTTTCCAGCGCCCCCCGTAGTCCTTCTCTTCTTCGGTTTGGCAGCGGCAGGTCTGTGTGTGTCGGCTGCACAGACTGAGGATTGTGTGTGCTGACCGGACCTGCCGCTGCCGGACAGAAGAAAAGACCTGCAGGGGGCGTCGGAAAAGTGAATTTTGACTTTATATATTTTAGGAGTTGGGCATACGGGGGCCCACTGGCTACTGAGGGCAGGGGGGCTGTCTGGCTGGCTACTGAGGGCAGGGGGGCTGTCTGGCTGGCTACTGAGGGCAGGGGGGGCTGTCTGGCTGGCTACTGAGGGCAGGGGGGCTGTCTGGCTGCTATTGAGGGAAGGAGGGGAGCCTGTCTGGCTACTGAGGGCGGGGGGGGGGGGGGGGGGGCCTGTCTGGCTACTGAGGGCGGGGGGGGGGGCTGTTGGCTATGAGGGCGGGGGGGGGGCTTGTCTGGCTACTGAGGGCGGGGGGGGGCTGTCTGGCTACTGAGGGCGGGGGGGGGGTCTGTCTGGCTACTGGGGAGGGGGGGGTACTGTCGGCTACTGAGGGCGGGGGGGGTTACTGTCTGGCTACTGAGGGGGGGGGGGGTTGGTGGGGGGGGGTTTTACTGTCTGGCTACTGAGGGCAGGGGGGGCTGTTGCTACTGAGGCAGAGGGGGGGCTGTCTGGATGTCCAAGAACATCTCATTGTAATAAGTTTCAGTGACAAGCCAGAGCCCCTCATACTCATTAGCATATTTTTTAAGTCTAATTTAGAAGGAAAGAGACCATGGATAACAAATGTAAGAAGAATATCACAGTCACAGTGCTGGGATCTATGAGTAAGTGCCCCTGGTTTATCATGGATGGATTTTGATAGATTTACATATTTTATGGGAACAAAATTTGTGTTCCCCAGAGTAATTTTATTTTGATAATACATTGGGGCAGATTTATCAAGCTGTCTGAAAGTCAGAATATTTCCAGTTGCCCATGGCAACCAATCACAGCTCAGCTTTCATTTTACCACTACTAATGAATATTTTAAAGGGTAGCTGTGATTGGTTGCCATGGGCAACTAGAAATATTCTGACTTTCAGACAGCTTGATAAATCTGTCCCACTGTGTATTGATCCAGGCCTAATGATCTCTCCCACAAATGTATGTAGGTAGCACAAAGCAAAATATGCAGAGGGGGCATAAACCAGTCACGTATTCCACTAAGAGGAAATTGTACATGCTGTCTTATAACATTCAATAGATCTTTCTCTGTATTGCTTTATTTCATATTATGTTTCACCATTTATTTATTTATTTTTTTAATTAGGAACTCCGGCTTCAGGAGACGCAAACAGAAAATGCACATCTTGTGGAAGAAAATTCAAGGCTCTGCATCAGAGTAAAGAGGGCAGCGAAGGTCAGCACATTTCCCTGAAGGTTGTGCAGATAATCTATAGCATTTAGTCACTGGATGTTTGAATGTCAGGTATTTTCTGTAGGTTGAATCTGAAAATGTTGACTTGAAGAGACATCTAGCGGAGGTGACCGAGCAACGGGATTCTGCTCTTCAGGAGATACATAGATTGCAAAGCAAGCTGGAGAACCTAGAGCAAGTGCTGAAGGTACAGAAAGGACTTCAGATAATCAAATCATGTAAAATCTACCACAGTACTACTTCCAGGGCCATATGCATAATAAACGGGTTGGGTTTTTTTGCATTTTGGGTACCTTAGTGTGAGATCAAAATTTACGTAAATTGATCCATACAAAAAGGTTCTGAGGGTCTCTGGTTGTTAGTGTTGAGGTGGCCAAACACTTGAAAGTTTCAATGGCTGACTATTTAGAGCATTGTCTACTGGCAAATGCGGCCTTCTCATGGCATGTACAGTAATGGCAGATATATTTTTTTTACTCATTAGAGCTGATCTCAAATTTGCATTCAATCAGTCCATCCTCCTAGACCACGGATCACTGCAGAAAATGTATTCATAATAAATAATACATTTTTGTATAGCATCATCGTATTCTGCAGCGCTTAACACCTCATGGAATGCATTTACAGACAATGGGGCTCATTTACTAAGGGTCGCGGATCGCACTTTCATCGAACATTTTGCAATTTTCTGGGATTACACGGCACGCAATTGTTTTTTGGTGCAGCTGCGCTGCTTCCATGTGACACAATTTGGGAGCGTGCCGTCAGATCATCAGACTGATTTGGATTAAGCGCGGGAGATATATATATTATAATATAATATATGAGCGTTTAAAAGTTAATGGCATATATACATATGTATTTGTATGTATGTATGTATGAGCATGAAAAAAGTTAATGGCTCTCACCCTCTCACATAGAATATAAATGGATTATAGTGACCATGACACATTAGATTATATCATTTTAAGGTTCCTGATTCCTCCGTGAGCACATTTATGTCCAGTAAGCTGTTATATCCGAGAAAAGGGGTGGACCGTGTTATAATCCAATGAAGATATGTTACTAATAAAGTTTTGGGTTATTTTTAGAATCTGAGCCATTATATCATATCCGTACATTTAGATATCAAATCATTTACATAATGTTGCAGTTAAACAAATAATTTACCAGAACCTAAAATCGAACAAAACAAAAATGAACGTTACTCTGTGTGATCAATTGACTTGTCAGTGTTTTTCGTGTTCTTTTAGCACATGCGAGATGTGGCGGAGAGAAGGCAACAGCTGGAAAAAGATCATGAGGATGCTGTAACAGCTCTACAGAAAAGGCAGGAGGAAGTAAAGCGTCTCCAGCAGGTGGGAACCTGCTACCTGAGCTTTTTTACTCAATCTTTGTAAAATCCATTTTCTTTATTATGCAGGTAGACTTTTCATAGGTTATATAGGTTTACATTTGACAAATTGGTGTGTTCTTTATTGATATTAATCATTGGTGCCTCCTTTTGTTTTTACGAATGACTGAACCGGACCCTGATAAGTTCCTATACAGCTGATCTGTATGATCTATGCGCATATTGTGCCAAGGAAGGAAGGAAGGCATTGCATGCCATATTCTAAAGAGGCTCCTGGCACCTGTCTATTGCACCATTGAAGCTAAGGACACTACATCTGTATATAGTAGTCAGATTAGAAGATTTTTTTTTTTTTTTCTTTTTTACTCTTAACCGCAGAAGCATGAGGCAGTGCTGCTGGTTTAGGGGGCAACAGCTGGTGAGAGGAACCATGCTATCTTATACTTGGCGATCTAACCTGCGCATATATGGTCTATTGGTTTGTAAATGTCTTGGATCGGAAATTGCTACTCTGCTAGTGTGATCCCTTTTTTCTCTGTGTGAAATGATACCAAACTGAGAACATTAGCTGGTCTTAAATGATATATATCCCTGTTAATAACTCTCTTGAAGATGTCATATGTAACATTTATAAAAATAAGCTGGTTTATTCTCTAACTGCAGGCCCAGGTTGAAGCTAAAAAAGAACATGAAGGAGCAGTCCAGCTTCTGGAGGTAACATGTAAACATGTCTTCTGTGCTTACGTGGCAAATGTACATTACAGGGAATGTCCAGGAATTTCTATTGATTATGATTTATGTGATGTAACAGAAAATTATCAAAAGATGTACCATTTTCTTGTAAGTTAACATATTTTCTCTTGATTTTCATGCTCAGAACACTTTGGATACCTTACAGGTATGGATAAAAGTTTTCTCTGTTAGGTCAGCCACACAAGCAGTAAAGGCAGCAGGTCTATAATATCAGCATTGTGAATGAGATTTAAAGAAAACATGTCACTCGGTTTTGACCTAGCACCCTAATGACAAACATACGTGACTTTTTTTTTTATAAACTTTCATCTCCCTGCTCATCCTCCTCCATTCTCATGGTTCCCTCACGCTTCCCAAATCCCGCAAATAACATTGAGTTCACAACTCAACTTCACAGTCTCTATTTGCATGTACAGAGCGCGATGTGTGATCCCATCCCTATACATCCCCAGGTGACCTGGTGTTAATTGTCATCTTACCTTTTCTTCCAGTCTAAAGTGAAGCTTTTAGAAGAGAAATGTCGCAGTCAGACAGAACAGTTCAGCCTCTTATCACAAGAGTTGGAGAGGTTTCGTCTACAAACTGGGAACATTGACCTTCTTGCCTCCACCTTGGTGACCTCGGAGCTGCCTCCACCTCAGTGCTGCTCTACGCCAGGCCTCTCTCCTGAAAAAGGAGGTATTTTACTTAGTTTACAGTCACGCAGCACGATGTGCAAGGACAACTGTCACTGTGGCCCACAGCTACTATACTTTATGAAGTTGTGCCAAAATTGCTGACATACTTGGTTTTGCAAAATTAATGATGTTTAATCGTTTTTTAAAATGTGGGCACAGTCGTCTTTTTTCATTCGGCCACATTTATGAAGCTAAAAGAATATATTTGGGCCAACAAAGTGGCCTCTTTGAGACTTAGAATTGCTGTCAAGTTATTGCTGGACATACTTTTTTTTTTTTTTTTTTTAAATGTAAAGATCAGTCGCCAAATAATTGGTGTACCCTAGACTAGACATTCAAAGGATGTACCCAATTTATAAACTAGCATCGGCCACTGTATTAAATTTGATGCATTTACAAAGAATGTAAAATTATGCCCCTTGGACACATATGTGTGCTCACCAAGGTCATAACCCTTCAAGCACACAGCAAGGAGTGGTGAGCATAGTATGGCAAAAAAATAGGACAAGTCTTGAGACACCGGGTGCCATAGACCTCTATGGGGGCCATGATCTGGCTGCAAATTGTGCGGTCGTATCAACCGGCCCCCATGTCGTCATGTGAATGGGGGCCTTAATAGAAGCTTTTGGAGAAATTATTTTTAGTATTTTAATTTTATTGAAATTTAACATCAGAAGAGAAATCCTAATTAGTAGTTATGTTTGTGTTGCTAGGCAAGAACAGTAAAATAGATTTGTAATCATTTTGACCTTTTACACAAGACTCCTGTTGTGTAAACAAATGTAATGCAGAGATTTTACATTGAGTAAAGCATATTCTACATCTGGAACCCCATATGGAACATATTATAGGTCATGGGAGACTTATTAAGATGCAGAGAACTACTTGCTGTACATGTTGTGGCTCTTCTATGAGTGAAAGCCTCCACAGTAACGCAAACAGAAACTTGTTCTCTTAGCCGCTAATGCCCTATGTTTTTTTCTAGATGAGTTCTCGTTCTCCTCCTGGGATGTGATCAGTTTGGTAGACGTTAGCCTGGAAGGCAGCAGTCCAAGCATTATTTATCTCTCTATGGAGGGTACTGACGCCCACAACCTGTTTGTGTAAATAGCACTTGGTGTTGGTGTGGGGTTAGAATTTGTTTTTGGCACACTCCTAATGCACCAAGTGACTCTGAACTGCATGCATCAGTCATGTCAGTAATCTTACACAGCATGAATACTGCACTAGTATAATGTACATTCACAACATTTGGGCACAAGAAAGTCTTCTGAACACACTGATGTTAATGCATGAAGGGCTAATTATAGGCTTTACTTTGTGTCTGGGATTTGATGGTTGTACTGTAGATTTCTTTCTGTAGGTGAAAGATCTTCAATGTTTTTAGTAAAGATCAACTGGTTAAAAATATGAAAAGTAATCTTTTAAAGCTAACCTTTTAACAAAATCGGTAGTACAATGAGTTAATATGGAGAACAACATATATTTCTGGCTATTGTGTAACTTTTATTCTGCAATTATTAGCCATTATCCCTCTCTGGGAAAATGTATCCAATTCTTAGTTCTCTCTGAGCTGTTGTTTGCTCTTTTCTCACTAGCAAGATGGAATGGAACATAAACTAAATATTGAATACTGTCTGTTTCCATTCTGGCATAGGGCAGATTCAGTCACCTGACAGGGCAATTTTAAGGAGTCTGAATGGCTACCCTAGCCCCTCTGTGATCTGGCTTTATAGACTTACACGGACTCACCTCTCCCCTACTCCCTCAAGTGTCCCAATTTATCATGCTTGATTTTGGTTGAATATTCCCTTAAGTACATTTAAGGGTTAATCTAGAAGTATAATGTAGCAATGTAGTAATAATCTAGATTGATACTCAATAATTGTATAAATGGAATGCTTTTTGCACAACATGTATAGTTCATTACTGTTAGTCTTGTAAGTCATTTCATTACTAGTGATGGACATGAACCATCCTATTCTCTTGACAGTAGAAGAAAAAAAGGATAATGAAGAGAAGCAAATACCTGAAGTACCAGAGCCGAGCAACCATGTCAGCAATGTGGAGGCCCCTGTTCAAGTGGCTGCCAAAGGCAAACAAACTCTTGAGGCTCCCTGCACCCCATCCAAATCCGACTCCACCCATGATAGTTCCAAGTCCTGTCCCACGCCAGAAGTAAGTGTTTGTTTCTTCTGTTTTGAATAGTGGACTGTATTTTGTTCCTGTGGATAGTTGGTCTACCTGAATATAATATAGTTGTCGTGCTGTATTTATATACATTAGAAAATGCTTTGGATTGTCTACACTTTTGTTACATTCTATTTTTGTGTCCAATGTTTGACAGGTTGACACTGCTAGCGAAATGGAGGAGCTGGAAGCAGACAGCGTTTCACTAAACCCTGAACCAGAAGCCCGCTCCAGTGCTAAACTGCAAGTTTTTCTTGCACGATACAGGTGATATTATCTTATGTTTAGGAGCTGTAAATCTAATGCAACGTGTAGTAAAACCATAATGCTTTTGAAAAGAAATTGAATCTGTGTGTTTCATGTACAGGCAATGGTGATATTTGTTTTCGTTTTATGTAGTAATAATCACTGGTGCATAAAATAAAGAAATAATGGCAAGATAATGTACCAGGAAATATATGCTTACCATATTCTCTAGCCGACCTGTATTTAAGCCGAGACCCCTAATGTTACCACTAAAAAGTGGGAAAACCTATTGACTTGAGTATAAGCCGAGGGTGGAAAATGCATTGCTCCCAGCCCCCCAATATATAGCAGCCAGTCGCCCCCACAGTATATAGCAGCCAGCAGCCCCCCCCACAGTATACAGGGTGAGAACGTCCCACCTCGTTACCCAGGACGGCCGCCGAAACAACTCAACCAAAAACTGCGCTCAAACGTGTTGTACCGATCGTACAACCTATAAAGGTGAGCACCATTCTAAACACCTTGTTTTTACTGCTAAACGTTTTTTACACATTGTGGCGCCCGTATCGCCTCTTTTTTTCTATATCTGTTTCCATTCTGGCATAGGGCAGATTCAGTCACCTGACAGGGCAATTCTTGACCTCTTAGAGGAAACCTACCATCAAAATGACATATGATTAACAAGGGTCACTATTCATAGATCCAGGCACAGTGACTGTGATATTCTTTTTAAATGTGTTATTTATGACCTCCTTCCTTTTAAAATTATTTTAATGAGTCTGAATGGCTACCCTAGCCCCTCTGTGATCTGGCTTTACAGACTTACACGGACTCACCTCTCCCCTACTCCCTCAAGTGTCCCAGTTTATCATGCTTGATTTTGGTTGAAGATTCCCTTAAGTACATTTAAGGGTTAATCTAGAAGTATAATGTAGTAATAATCTAGATTGATACTCAATAATTGTATAAATGGAATGCTTTTTGCACAATATGTATAGTTCATTACTGTTAGTCTTGTAAGTCATTTCATTACTAGTGATAGACATGAACCATCCTATTCTCTTGACAGTAGAAGAAAAAAAGGATAATGAAGAGAAGCAAATACCTGAAGTACCAGAGCCGAGCAACCATGTCAGCAGTGTGGAGGCCCCTGTTCAAGTGGCTGCCAAAGGCAAACAAACTCTTGAAGCTCCCTGCACCCCATCCAAATCTGACTCCACCCATGATAGTTCCAAGTCCTGTCCCACGCCAGAAGTAAGCCCCCACAGTATGTAGCTGCCGGCAGCCTCCCCCACAGTATGTAGCTGCCGGCAGCCTCCCCCACAGTATGTAGCTGCCGGCAGCCTCCCCCACAGTATGTAGCTGCCTATATATATATTTTTTTATTTTATTTTTTTTTTGAAAATGGAAAATTACATCAATTCTGTTCTCTAGGGGAAACTACTTCATTAAATGTGGTTTGTAATACTTTTGTAGTTTACCATTTTACACTATTATTTGTTTGATTTAATTTACTGGGGTATTATTTTATAGTTATAATCCGTTTGATGGTCCCAATGAAAATCCTGAAGCAGAACTTCCCCTCACAGCAGGAGAATACATTTACATCTATGGGGACATGGATGATGATGGCTTTTATGAAGGTAGGTTACCTATAAGTGAACCACTAACTCAGCGGTCCTCAAACTGTGGGTCACGACCCCAGCGGGGGTCGAACAACCAAAACACAGGGGTCGCGATACTATTCCGTTTTTGCCTCGATTCGCGGCCAAAACAGAATAAATCAAGTGTGCAGTACCGTAATCACACACTGTTCGAGGACCTGTCCAGCTGCTGTACAGAGGAAAAACTGAAGGACCCCTGCTGATGTCATAATCACATGACCCGCAGCCAGCAGCCCCCCCCACAGTATATAGCAGCCAGCAGCCCCCCCTTTCCACAGTATATAGCAGCCAGCAGCCCCCCTCCACAGTATATAGCTGTCCCAAAAAAAAAATATATATATAATATATAACGAAAAAAAGAGCTTGAGAAAGGCTGGGATACAGCTGAAACGTTGCATAAGATGGAATAAACACCCTTTTTTTCACACTAACGGAGTGCTGCCAGTTTCTGTTTTTACACAAAGTGAAGAACCTTTGCTGTGTAACTTGAGTTATTGGGCTGGTTTGTTACGAGAGTAAATGGACTCCCAAAAAAGTCATCTATACATCCTCTAGTTCAGTGATGGCGAACCTTTTGGAGACAAAGTGCCCAAGCTACAACCAAAACCCAGTTGTATGTCGCAAAGTGCCAACATGACAATTTAAGCTGTAAACTTATCCCTGATGTATCACAGGTTTTAATCGTATTGGTGTCCTGAGTTCACCAATGCAATAGAAAGATGATGGAGAAATTTGGATTGTAGCTTCCCTCCAGGTTCCCCTGAAGAGGAAGAATCAGGGCACCCAGAGCAGGAGCTCCAATGACAATCCATCTCTATCCACACCTTCTTGCTCCTCCTGTAGTCCTGGCAGCCAAGGATGTCACTTTAAAATAGTACTGAGCTTGGCACGCCCTGGTCTGTATTGGACCACAGGAAAAAGCCTTGAGTCGTATCTGGGAAACTCTGTGTTGGGGTGAAGCCTGGGTGCCCACAGAAAGGGCTCTGAGTGCCACCTCTGGCACCCGTGCCATAGGTTTGCCACCACTGCTCAAGTTCATTACATGTGGTTTGTAATACTTTTGTGGTTTACCATTTTACACTATTATTTGTTTGATTTAATTTACTGGAGTATTATTTTATAGTTATAATCCGTTTGATGGTCCCAATGAAAATCCTGAAGCAGAACTTCCCCTCACTGCAGGAGAATACATTTACATCTATGGGGACATGGATGATGATGGCTTTTATGAAGGTAGGTTACCTATAATTGAACCACTAACTCAACGGTCCTCAAACTGTGGGTCACGACCCCAGCGGGGGTCAAACAACCAAAACACAGGGATTGCAATACTATTCCATTTTTGCCTCGATTCGCGGCAAAAACAGAATAAATCAAGTATGCAGTACCATAATCACACACTGCTTGAGGACCTGTCCGGCTGCTGTACAGAGGAAAAACTGAAGGACCTCTGTTGATGTCATAATCACATGACCCTCCGGCTTCTCCTCTTTACAGCCTCCTGCAGCACAGAGCTGCTCTGCTCACAGTGAGGAGAAACTATAACTGGGCTGCAGAAAGGGGGGGGGATTAGAAGTGGGGGCTGCACATGGGTGGGGGGATAGAACTGGGGGCTGCACAAGGGTCGGGCGATAGAACCAGGGGCTGCACAAGGGTGGGGCGATAGAACTGGGGGACAGGATTATAGTAGTTATATTCTTGCACATGGTTTGGGGTCACCGCAGCATGAGGAACTGTATTGTGGGGTCACAGCATTAGAAAGGTTGAGAACCACTGCACTAACTGTATCTATAGTCCATAGCACATTATGGAACACAAACATTCATTTACAGCCAAAGATTCATAGACATCTTAATTTTAAAGACTATTTTGCTGGAGAATTCACTTAAGGGAGATGCACACGATCCTGAAAAAAACACTTCCCCTAAGCAGTCATTTTTAATGATCATTACTTATATACTCCATGGGGAGGATTTATCCAAAGCGTCTGAGAGCCTGACTGTTCTAGTTTATCATTGCAACAAATCAGAGCCCAGTTTTCATTTTATAAACTGCTGTAGGAAACTGAAAGTCGAGGTCTGATTTGTTGCCTCATGCATTAGATACTTATGGTTAATCTCTCTGCATAGATATGTTGAAACCTTGGCTTCATATGCTAGTCTTTGGCTAGTCTTTTGCAGGTCTCCTAACAAAATGTGTTGTATATTTTGCCTGTTTACCTGCCAAGAAATTTAGTTATTTTCTTTAGTGAATAATAACATTTTTATAGAGTTGAGAACAAGGATATAACCTTGTACACCATACAGTGCACAATGCTCCTGTTATATATGCAATAGTTTGGGAGCTTCTGTTCTCCCTTCAAGCACTTTTACTTAAGTTAAAACCCAAAAGGTCCTTAGATTTCACTTTTTTTATCCCTTGTTTTAACAGGAGAATTAATGGATGGACGGCGTGGACTTGTCCCATCGAATTTTGTGGAGCGCGTCTCTGATGATGACTTGATAGCCTTTCACCCAGCTGAAACCAATGAGCTGTCACAGAGTTCTGGGCAGGACATTAGCTTTTTAAGTGCAAGCAGTATAGAGAGAAGTGAAGAAGATGATGACCCAAGCAGCCTCAGTCCGTTGCCAATGCAAGGGAATAGTGAGGGAGCTAGAGATGTCTCAGCTGTGCCTTACCCTCGAAAGCTGACCCTCATCAAACAGCTTGCTCGTAGTATAGTGGTGGGTTGGGAGCCGCCTCTTGTAGCGGCAGGCAGCGGAAATATCCTAAGTTATAATATTTATGTAGATAATGAACTCCGACAAAATGTTCGCTGTGGAGGACAAACTAAAGCCTTGATCGAGAAACTGGAGCTGAAAACTCGTACTTATCGCATTTCTGTACAGAGCATGACAGACAGCGGCTGCTCAGATCGGATGCGCTGTACGTTGTTGGTCGGCCATGGTTACTCGCTAGCTCCAACACAACTACGCGTCCGCTGCCTATCAGCTACGTCTGCTGAAATTACGTGGCAGCCATGTAACAGTAACTATTCACATGCCTTGTATCTAAATGAGGAAAGCTGTGGCTTGGCCAAAGCAGGAACTTATTGGTACACATTTAGCAGCTTGAGGCCTAGCACCATGTATAATGTAAAAGTAGAAGCCCGACCACAGAGAATTCCCCTGGAGTTACCTCTGGAGAGGAGGGAGCCAAAGACCACAGTTATGCAACTAACAACTCCTGCTGCAGGTAAAAGACGGGCGGGGAAATTCCTGGGGTCCATTCACATGGGACAGACATACTAGGGAAAAATCTGCACTGGAAATTAACCCGTGGTGCATATTATTCCTTCTGAGTTCACATTGTGAATTCACATTGACACAACATTATAGCCCATATGTTTGCTTGCCTTAAATGGAGGGCTACAACGTATTGAAATGTTAACTATCAAGGGAATTTTATTTGGTAATTTTAAACCACGGAGCTCCTCATCTTTCCTGTAATGTATACTTGATTTATATCCTCGTATGGTAATCCTGATTAGAAATTTTTAAAGAAAATACTCGTACATTCATAGTATCATAGTAAATAAGGTTAGAAAAAAAATCCCTTCATCAAGTCCAACCTTAGGTTTGTCATAGATTTTTTTTTTTTTTTTGGATAGCATAGAAGCTTTTGTTATGTTATTCATATTATGTTATGTTGACCTTCATGTGTTATCTCCTGTGTCACACACAAACTATAAATGTGACTTTAATTCAGCCAAATAATTTTTATTTATCTACAGGGGAACATTTAGGTGTGAACAGAACCTTCACTTGTGCAGTTTAATAGGGGGAACAAGACCATTTCAATCCTGGTTATACACAGAAATAAAGTTTCTCTCACTTCATGAAAGTCTTATAAAGCAAAGAACTTCACAAGTGCACACCCCTGGGATCTATGTAAAACAAAAACCTAATCCTTGAACACTACTTTAATTAGCGGTTAATGGCAGTTTGTGGGTAGATGTGGGTGATAATCTGAATATCCTGCCGTCAGTTCATTTGTCAAAAATAAATATATGTACTTGTATATTTAATTTTTTTTTTCTTTTTTCAATTGTTGTTCACTCCCTTATAATTCTTATGTGTTGCCATGTTGTTGCTGTATTAATGCCATGTTGTCAAATATTTACAGGTCCTCCAGATGCCCCACTTGATGTCCAGGTTGAGCTGGGTCCAAAGCCTGGTGTTCTGCTCATCACATGGTTACCAGTGACAATAGATGCCGCAGGGACATCCAATGGAGTCCGAGTAACTGGCTATGCAGTTTATGCTGATGGACAAAAGGTACAGTTGTGTAGAACAGGCATAAACATACTTGGCTTTTTAATTCCTGACACTCTCATACAATTTAATGGAGCAGCAGGACGTATACTCCACCTGCCCTGCCATCAGAAAGGAATAATTAACCCCCAGCAATTTGTAGTCTATGTGATTGGTGAGGGGTCTCAGCAGACACTCACCCACTAGCTTGTTATCTCCTATGCTGTGGATAACATGCAAGCCTGAAGAAGCAACAAAACCTAAAATCCATACAAAAAAACTAAAAAATGTTTAAAAAATATTGAAAAGGGGAAATAACAATAAAAAGCTTAAAAAAAAAATTAATAATAATCCAATGATCCAGTACTACAAATGGCATGTTTGGCAGGCATACAAATGACCCATTAACCCTCCAAACTTAAGGAAAAAAGTATAACAAATACTAAACAACAAATAATATGCATTGTTGCACAAACATAGTCCAAAGAGTGTTGCTGCTCAAACAAAAGAAAGTGACAGAATTAAAAAGAAAACTGTATAAAACAATATCCTGTGGGACCATGACCGCAGCGTATGTTTCTGTGTTGCAGACTTTGTACAACCCCTTTAAATCTTTGTTTTTGTGTATAAATGTTGTTACTTTGTCTGTCTATCTTTCTTGGCTATTAGTCATGAATACCCTTTTTTCACACTGATCTCCTCTGTTTTAGGTACTTGAAGTCACATCTCCAACAGCTGGGAGTGTACTAGTGGGTACATCTCACTTACAACTCCTGCAGGTGTCTCGGGAAATATCTGTCAGAACAATGTCCCCCAGTGGAGAATCTATGGATTCGGTGCCAGCTCACATACCCTCTGCCTTCTTAAAAGTCCCTGATAGTCCTTCCTTGTCACATACCTTTTCTAACACTAGCCTTATATGTGAGCAAGCTTCAGGGCAAAACCTGTCTTCTCATTCTGAGAAGTTTCCTTCTACGCCTCTTATTTCATCATCTCCTTGTACACAAAATAGTCCAGCAGCCTCCACTTCCCAAACCAATTTCTCCAACCATGCAAACTGCATTAGGGACGACTCCATACACTCTTTGCCAGTTCATGGTTCCCCAGGTTACTGCCAAGGATCTTCCAGTCCAGAGCCTGCTGGGGTACAAGTATCATGCCAAGGTACACAGGACAAGGTCCCATCTACTGTTCCTGAACACATTCTTCAACCTGAAACCACGACACTGCAAGAACATAGTCAAGTAAGTATTTTGGAAATGCCAATTCCTTATATCAAACTGCATGCGTGTGATATAATGCACATGTACGTATGCTACAGAAAGATGATATCTCAGTGCTTAGTAGTCCACGAAATTAACAGAAGTAATCAAACTAGTTTAATTCCTACAAAGTCCAGAGGCAGGTCCACTACATTGATTGACTTCCCCTCTCTATATAATGATGCATACGGAGATCACAGTCAATCACAAAACTGAGGCCTAAGCATATATATTGGTGACGCTCAATATTTAGAGTTTTATAAGAATCTGTTATTCATCTGTCCAGTCCTCATTGAACTAGTTAACAAATCATGCTATACTGATTCTCTTGCTCTATACCAACCTAAATTACAAATGAAAACCAAGTTTAGTGTGACCCTGAAATCTATATCTATGTGGAAGGTTTGAAGCTTTGACTTCTATGAATAAATCATATTAAGTACCATATTCAATTGAGAAGTGAAAAGCAAAATCCATTTATTAATCTCTAGTCTTCTATGAACCCCAAAAAGTCCTAAACATGTAACATAATCACATAAGGAGACCTTCTTTTTTTAATAGAAATTACTTCCAAACACCAAAGAACCTGATATAAATTACAATCTAAATACCAGTGGCCTCTCAGTGGGTACAACTTGGTGCAAGGAGAACAGCTTGGAATTAAACACTACAGCCAAAGAGGAATGCTCGAGCCCCGAGGCTGGAGAGCCAGCGGAAGCAGAGACAAGCGGCCTAAGCTGCCGAGGAGTTTCCATTGCAGACTTTCTTGAAGTTGACAAAAATGAGAAAAAGGAGTTAAGTACAGAGGTTAGTATCACAGAATGTGCATTGTCCTTTTTAGAAATCTAAATTCTAGGAAAATCTCTGGAGTTACAAGAACATATTTGATATTTGTGTTCAATTTTAATTTTGGCAAAGTTCACATCTCTGTTAGGTCTTCCGCTTTTCCCATCAAGTTCGTCAAAACGAGATGTGTTCTCAAACCATTCTGAAGCTTGAAAGACCTTTACACGGTCTCCCCTCCCCCCTGCTCCCTCAGCACTTCCCCACCCTCTGCCTGATGTAATCTGCAGCACCCCCCTGGCTCATTAGCATGTTGTTAACAGTTGATTTTAAAAGGAAGGAGGCCATGAGTAACAAATATAAGAAGATTACCACTGTGCCTGGAGCGTCCCTGGTTTATCATGGTGGATTTTGCTGGTAGATATCCTTTAAATGCAAGGAATTTGTATCTGTGTATTCATTTATGCCAAATGCAGGTTAAAAACCAATTAGTGTAGAAAGTTTTAAAACTATTTTGTATAGAAACAGTTTTGTAATTTAAGTATTTTATACATTAGAATATGATTAGTTTTACTAGTGTCTATAGTACTTGGTACCTCAGCTTTTAAACATCTGTAATACTTTTCTTCCTAAAACAAAGGATGTGGTCAAATTGCCGTTGGATACACATTCAAGCGTACACCTGGACCATAGCCGTAGTTCTAATCTCTCTGATATCCTTGAGGAAGAGGAGGAAGCGGAAGAAGAATATTGCAATGTTGTTCATAATAATAAGTGGGGACAGTCTTCATCGGGCACAGCTGGAGAGAGTTCTGGGAAGGTAGGTCCTATACTACTTCTAGTTATCAACATTTAGGAAAAAAAAGTCACAAAAGGCTATATATATTGTTCATAGGGGTGTTTTTTGGCTTTGATATTTATTGAATTGGCATAGACCATCAAGATGCAAATATGGACACCCCCATCAGTCAGCCGAGTTGTGTATCCCCTTCTTTTCCTACTAGACACATCTATACCCAGCGTAAAGAGGTGTATCTGGTAAACAAATAATGCTTCATAGTACATGTGTTGTAAGTTACACCTCCGCCAATTCGATTGTAAACGCCTATTATATTATAGTATTTGCAACTATAGTTTTGATAAAAACCCCTTGCCCATCAATTTTCACTTTTCTTCCATCTCCTTTGCCCACCCCAGTTTCTTTTTTTTATCTGTCTCTATATATATATTATATACACTTCTGTTGTATCCACCACTTTTATATAACATGATTGTGCTTTTTGATTCCCTCTATAAAATTCATGTAGTTGGAGTGTTGTGAGACAGACAGCGATGAGGAAATTCTTGAAAGGATTTTGGATCTACCTTTACAGAAACATTGCAGTAAGAGATTATTTAGCATCCCAGAGGTGACAGAAGAGGAGGATGAAGAAGACCTTTGCCCTCACATGGTCTCTAAGGAGGTGTACTGTAAGGTGGAGACACAGAAGTACCTATATGGAAACCCCCATAAAAACTTTACCGCAAATCCAGGCCCTATAAGTTGTCTAAACTTGCCCACAGACACGCCCATCAATGTAAGAGTTGAGAATGAGAAAATGGAGCCTGGTGAAGATTGTGTCTTTCTTGAAGAGGATGTGTGTTCTAAATCTAAGAGCTGTTTTTATCAATCTCCACCTGACGTAAGGTCTCCAATGTCTGTGACCCAAATGTGGAAAACTAAAAGGAGCAGCTGTGATAGCGACAGAGCTTGCTGCTTCACTGAGCCAAACTGGAAGAACCCGAATGATAGTCGGGAGCAGTGCAGCCGCATGTCCACAAGTTCTAATCATGGTGGATCATACAGCTCTAGACCCTACAAACTAAAAGAGTCAACATCTAGCGGTACAACTCAAGGCAACCACCAAACAAACCACAAAGGCTTCAGAAATAGAGTGTCTAGGAAATCTCCAAGGTGTCACACGCCTCGTTCCCCAAACTTCACACCAAACTCTCATAGCTTTTTCACTAGTAGTCATCTAGAAATTGATGTAGAATATGATACAGAAGATGAGGATGAGACGCCGGTCCTGGTCCATAATAGCAGTCGGGTTAAATCTGATCTTTGGGAAGATGGCTCACAAACCGATCGGGAAGCCTGGAGTGAAAGCTCTGGTTACTCTGAGCCTATCCAGAACACAAAAAGGAAAACTGACCTAAAGAGGCAAATTAAGGAACAGAGTACTGGAGAATATCACAGGGGAACCCCATCCCTTCCCCACACTCTGCTAAGCTGCAAAAAAGATGATACAGACACCAGAGCAGCAAGTAGTAGAAGTATGCGATCTGTCCGATGGCAATGTGATGGAAAGGTGATGCTTGAATCCCACAATGCTGATAATGTGCTCGGCTACCTCCTTCCCTTCCTGGCCTCTAGATGCCGTGTGTAGTGGCTGTAGCTTTATTAGCACCTTCTCTCCCGAAAGTATTCCGGAGCTTCTGCTGTGATTGATTGCTTCACATTAAGTGCTTTGCAGCGCGGTGCTGTAAAAACCATTAAATATACAATATTCCTCATCAAAAAATTTACATAAAGTCCTAACACTTTAAAAAGTAGCAAAAAAGCAATCAAGTGCCAATAACACGGCACAAATAAAGCAAAACCTTTTCATAGATCCCTTCAGTAAACTATCATACTAGTAAACTATCAGATTACTGATCTCTCAGCGATGCCATATAAAGACTAATGTAAATTATAGTGAGGAGTATTGTCTGGTTCTTCAAAGCTTTTTCGTTGGTGTGTGCAGCTTCGTTTGTGCTTGATATTATCTAAATTGCAATGATTTATTACTTACCTTGATGTGGATAAAACAACTATTTACTTTTTTGTTGCATTGTCTATAGGAGGATATAATTGAAGATCAAAAGATGCGTTCACCACCGAGTCCTACCACATACAGAGCATCCAATAAAAATCCCAGCACAGGTACATAGTGTATTATTATTTAGAATTTGCAGCATTTCTTATGATTATGGTTTTATTTTGGGAATCTTCAAAGGGGCATTCCCATTTTAACTATTCATGACATATCCAGTTGAGGGTCACGTAAGTGATATTTTGTGGATATGTCAAAAATAGTAAAGATGGGAATAACCCCTTCAATTTTTTTTTAATATCTTCTCAGATGTTGCAAATTCTACCCAACAAGAGTGTTATGAAGACAAAGCTGTAGAAGATAAAGGCTGCCCCACAAAAGAACAAAATGCTGATCCTGTAAGGATATTTGTAGCCCTTTTTGATTATGATCCAGAGACTATGTCGCCTAATCCTGAGGCTTATATGGAAGAACTTCCCTTTAAAGAGGGACAGATTTTGCAGGTATCTATATTTTCAATTTTACAGTCACTTCTGTAAACCTATACAACATCGAAGCCCCTGCTGAAATAAAATACATTTTTTGCAGGTATTTGGGGATAAAGATGCTGATGGTTTTTATCAGGGAAAATGTAGAGAATGCACTGGATACATCCCATGCAACATGGTCTCCGAATTACATGTTGAGAGTGAAGAAGTCAGGATGCAGCTTTTGAGACAGGGTCACGTGACACCAGCTTCACTGCTTAATGACATCGGTAAGCTTTTGCCATTGTTATCACCTCCAAAAAACACACCATATAGTATGTCTTATACCTTTTGTAATGTTATTATGACCCATCCTCTGGATAGGTCATCATAGATCTGGGCCAGATAACTGAGCAAAGCAAAAAAGGAAGGAGAATATTTTCAAACATTGTTACATAGAACACTGGAGTTCTTGAGAAAATGTGTTGACATCTGATTGACAAATACTCATCACAGAAGCTGAATCAGCTTTTGCTTCCTTGGCCATAAAAGAGGCAATATCTGCAAGTTCCAGTTGTGAAATGCAGAAGGGATTTGTAAGTTTAGGAGGAAGAAGGCCATGGATAGCAAAGAAGATTATCAGTCTTGGTGCCTGGATCTATGACAGAAATTAATCACCATCAAATATCAATTAACCATAGGTGACAACCCCTTCAAATATATTTTAATATATTGTGCAATATGGAAGCTGAGCCAATGCCACACACATTGGATGCCAGCTAATACAGACGGAGATTGTCTATAACCAAGGTTCTCTTCTATCAGTGACCTCTAACCTCCTCAGAAATCACTGTCGCCATTGTTGTTATCATCAACTCGAAAGTTTTAATTCATTTAGATGTACAGACAGTGATGGCGTGGTCTCATTCTCATCTGTCTCTTCATTTGTGATCACATTGTAATGGCTTTCCTTGAATGAACTTTCTGAATGTGCTTCCTACATTGTCTTTATCCCCCCCCCCCCCCCTCCTGGTTATTCCGAATTCCTTGAATCATCAGATCAGCTGGAAAATTTTTGTGAGTTGATTAATCCGATAATGCGTTTTGTTCATTCCTGTCACCATAAGCTATAATCTTCTAAAGCCAGGCCTAATAGATTGCCTGTAAATGTATCATTGAAAGGCAATAATACTTTTCTATTCTGAAATTCTTTATAAGAGTTTGGGCGATCATATTGAGAAGCCCCCTAATGGGACTACACCAACACTTAGCATTAACAATGCTCCCACAGTGTATCAGTCTCTTGGACTAGGAATCATCAGAATATTGATTGTTACTTCTTAATTAATTCATTGTACACACGAGTTCATTTCTGTGTTATCCTAGGACCCCTGTAACATGCCACTTAAAGGGGGTTTTCTCACGAAGAAAAGTTAGGCCCTATCCACAGCATAGGACCTAAATTGCTGATCAGTCAGGGTCTCAGTGTTGAGACCCACACAGGTCCCGAAAACGAGGGGTCCGTCTGACCCCTCGTCGCTCCGTCAGAGTAATGAAGCAGACGGGCGCTCATAATGAAGACATAATGAAACCTATTATAAACTTATAATAATGAGGTTCTGTTGCTTCTGTGGCTGCTCCAGCGCTTCTTCTCTTACTTTAATTATACACTGCTTCAGAGAATGCTGCATTCACTGTGTTGTCCTTGACAGGCAGAATAATCAATTGCAGCACCATCCTTCAGCTGTTGTGTATGAGTCGTCCAGCTCAGGTTGATTAGTCCTGTCTGGACAGTTCATGCAGCTCCTGTGTAAGTGGAAGTAATGTGTTTATGTATGGCAGCTTTCCCAATGTCCTGAACTTTATAGTTTGTTTTTTGAGCAAAACCACTCAGTTCAGGAATTAAACATGATATGTTTCTGCATCAGTGTTGCTACATCATTCTCAAGGTATGTTTGGTTCACAATGCATCAAATCAAATGGTAGGTTTGATTTAATGTTTAGTAAGAAAAGGACAACTTCCCCTAAACCTCTTAAGTAAGAAATAAATAAAATGTGAAAATGACATGTACTATGGACACCCTCCCATATGTTTCCATTAGTGCTTTTTATGCTGAGCCATGTTTGCTGTCTTTTTTGGATGTGTTTGTTGCTTTTTCTGTAGGACTTAAGCTTATTTTTTTTTTACTGCTTCTGTTTGCGCTGCTTTTTTGTCTTGAAGAAATGGCGGCTTTCTCTGCTGCTTCTCCTCCTCCTCTTCCTCCTCCTCCTGCTCCTCTTGTTCCTTCTGGCCGCTTCGCTACTCCTCCTCCAAAACCCAGGCGCTCCAAAAAAGGTCTGTGCTTTCATGTGCTCTGCTACTTTTAGTCCTATACTTTTCTATGATTCTGGTAAAAAGGGTTTCCATCTGAGAAAACAAAAGATTTAATTTTTTTATTTATGGATGCGCTTTCTTTGTATTTTGCTTTACTAACTTGAGGTTTAGGAATTTAGAGGTTAGTTTTCACGCTTTAAACTTATTCCCCTGCTTGACAGCTGTTTTGTGTTCAAAAAGAAATTCATGTTAAGTACAAACAGGAAAACAATCCCACACTGGCTACATCCCCAAGACAAGGAGGAGGCACATAACGATCACCGGAGATGCGGGCATACAGGAGTTGGAAGGGAAACATCCGCCATCATTGCATCTCCCTAAAAAAAAAAAAAAAAAAAAAAGCATATTAAATTTCATAATTGAAGAAACATACCGTATATACTCGTGTATAAGCCGAGTTTTTCAGCACAAAAAATGTGCTGAAAAACGTCCCTCAATATTTTTCCTCCAGGGACACGGAGTAGCAGACTGTTAGCTGTGATCACCGCCTCATAGGAAAAAATACACTTTCTTTTACTACTTGTAAGATTCATCAATGTCTAGAAAGTGAAAAATTGCTATTATCTCAGAAGGAACATCAATTTTTCCTGGTAATTTATCATACAATTGTTCTTCTAATGGTCATCCGACTATTTGTTCTATCACATCACCCACATTTACAGCAAAATGTGCATTTTTTTATATACCGTATACAGGCAGTCCCCGGGTTACATACAAGATAGGGACTGTAGGTTTGTTCTTAAGTTGAATTTGTATGTAAGTCGAAACTGTATATTTTATCATTGTAGTTCCCGACAATTTTTTTTTTTGCCCCAGTGACAATTGTAGTTTCAAATTTTTTTGCTGTAATAGGACCAAGAATTATCAATAAAGCTTCATTGCAGACAATTTTAAGCTGATTATTGCAATCTGGGACTATTTTAAAGCATCCAGAGAGCTTCACCAGAGGTCACAGTGGGCAGAGGGGTCTGTCTGTAACTATGGGTTGTCTGTAAGTCGGGTGTCCTTAAGTAGGGGACCGCCTGTATACTGGTGTATAAGCCGAGTTTTTCAGCACAAAAAATGCACTGAAAAACGTCCCCTCGGCTTATACACGAGTCAATACTTATATACTCACCCTCCGGTGGCCCCGATGTGCAACGCTGCTCCCCCGATGTCCTCGTGGCTCGTCTTCTGGCTTCCCGGCTCCTTCTGTCTTCTGTAAGATCGTGCTGGGCGCCGCCATTGTTCTCTCCCAGCAGCGGTGCGTCATATTATGCGCCTGCCGTTCGGGAGAGAATAATGGGGGCAGGCTGTATACTACTGGGGGAAAGCTGTATTCTACTGGGGGCTGGCTGTATACTACTGGGGGCAAGCTGTATACTACAGGGGGCAGGCTGTATATTATAGGGGGCTGGCTGGCTATATACTGGGGGGAGGTCTGTGACCAATGCATTTCCCACCCTCGGCTTATACTCGAGTCAATAGGTTTTCCCAGTTTTTGGTGGTAAAATTAGGGGTCTCTGCTTATATTCGGGTCGGCTTATACTCGAGTATATACGGTATATAGAATAAATGTAAAGTAACTTGGAAAAGTTTTTTTTTTCATTTTAGAAACATTCAAATTAACATCCACAAACACACATAGTTACCTAAAATTCAGTTCTATAGAAAATCAACAGTGCTGAAGTCTTATTATTACTGTTGAAGGGACCCGGACCCTTAAAGGGCTTTGACCGTTCTCAAATTTTAACCCCTTCAAACCCTGCAGCGTACATGTAGGGTGAGCCCTCTTCATACAGAGGTGGGGTTTGCTGCATGTTGAAGCAAACACCCACTGCTTATACCCACGATAGCACAGATCACGAGTATTTACCATTTTGATGCTGCCAGCGGCATTTAAAAGACAGAGGTGCATGGGCGTCGTCATCTTTGTTATGATTGTCGCTCCCCAAGACGTCCTCGGGGTATGCCGATCAGTTGCCATGACAGCCTCGGGTCTTCATCAGACCTGAGGCTGCATGGCATCTGCAGTTTCGTCACAATGAGCCAGTTAAAGTACCCAAGAGGGACTAAAAATTAGTTTAAAAAAATAATAATAAATTTTAAAAAACATAAAAATTCAAATCACCCCCTTTTCCCTAGAACTGGCATAAAAAGTAATAAACAGTAAAAATCCCAAACAGGTGTTTGCCCCGTCTCAAAATGCCCGATCTATCAAAATATAAAACAGTTATTCCAGCCTGTGAACCCCATAACAGAAAATAGCGCCCAAATGTCTGAAACGCTACTTTTACAGCATTTTACATGATATAAAAAATAACACACCAAAAAATATGGCAAACAGGGGTAACAAACAGACAAAGAGTTAATTACAAAGGCCTGGGTGTAACCATAGTAAAGCTATATGTAAACTTCCCTGCACAAAACTTAAAGTGCTTAGTAGGTATGACCTGGATCAGTCATAGGGCGAGTTGGACAAATTCAGGCACCCGATCTAAGTATAAAATACACTGGCCTATTACAACTATGCCCAACATTGAGTGCCTATAAACAAAGGTGACAGGAAAGGTAAGTGAAAGCATACAAACCACAGACCAAAAAGAAGAAACCCAGCCCCAATTGATATTATTACTTGAATCCAATAAAGTTTAAAATTATTTTATAATGCTATTCATATGTCACTCTCATTCTTTTTATTGATGGGTTTAGTAATGCTATAAAAAATGCAATAAAAAGTTATCACAGTCTTTAAAATAGTAGCAATGAAAACGTCAGCTCATCTCGCAAAAAAATGACACCTCACATAGCTCCGTACACCGAAGTATGAAAAAGTTCTTAGCTTCAGAAAATGGTGAAACATTTTTTTGCGTACAAATTCTTTTAATTTTTGAAAAATGTATTGTAACACAATAAAGCCCGTATAAATTTGGTATCACTATGATCGTATCGAACCAAAGAACCAAACAAACTGAGCCCACAAGAAGGTGACGCAAATCTGTTTTTTAAGCCAATTTCACTACATTTGGAATTTTTTTCCAGCTTCCCAGTACATGGCATAAAATAATAAATAACATTGCTGAGAAGTAAATTATGTTATGCAATAAAATAAGCCCTCGCACAGGTCTGTACACAGAAAAATGAAAAAGCTATAGATTCTTGAAGGTGGA
The DNA here is from genome assembly GCA_019512145.1 of Engystomops pustulosus. Classification (NCBI taxonomy): domain Eukaryota; kingdom Metazoa; phylum Chordata; class Amphibia; order Anura; family Leptodactylidae; genus Engystomops; species Engystomops pustulosus. The sequence goes on along the minus strand of CM033642.1, from coordinate 225,002,489 downwards.
GAGCGAAAAATGATGCGTCCTTAAGGGGTCAATCCCCTAGTTATGTTTACAGAATAAAGATAATTTTTAACCCCTTACTTTACAATTTTACTCAGTTTTGTGTGCTGACAATGTGCTTAAATTATCAGGGCACAGGCTTTATCTACACTTTTATTTAGCTTCTGAACATTCACTGGTATCTCAGAGATAGAAAAAGAGAGATGAGACGGATCAGAAATAAGAGAACACTCTAGCTCCGCTACATCTCACCTATAACACACATAGTCAGCTCTGCTAAACCACCTTCCCATGCTACACAGATCTTATCTTATCTGTAGTCTGTAGAGTAGGCCTTTGCATGATGCTGCTTGTTGGGAGGAAGTGTCTGTGTGTGAGCTTGTCTTCTAATGGAGGAGAGAGGGGCAGACAGCCCACTGCATCATGCAGACAAGAGAAGATATTCATGAGAAGAATCTGCCCTCCCCGACCATAATCAGAAGATTTACAAATGGATCCTGGGGCAACTGAAATTGTATATACCAGGACAGTTAGAGACAGGTTGGAATTATATCTGGGAAATATTGTATTTTTGATAATAACAGTGAATTAGGGAATGTGTTATTTGGTTATCCTGAGTATATTTAAAAATCATGTCTTTGTAGGAATACCCCTATAAGTTTGGGTGTGCAACTGTTTTCCAGCACTGATGTCGATGTTACCAATGGAGGTTGGGGTCTGGGGTTGGGTTTGGTACCTAAGCTCAGACCTGAATACAATTTGCAAGTTCGGACGCGGCCGACCCAAACTTTCTCGGCTGAACCAGAAATTTATCTGGTGCTCTCATAACTACCTACACACACTTAGGCAAACTACATAAGCATTGCAGATTATATCTTTTTTAATGAGCAGATCTTACAAAGTTCAGGAGATGGCTTCTCCGAAATATAGCACTCAAATAATAATGCCATACAGTTGCCTAAATAATAATGCTATACACTGAAACCCAAAACCACTAGAAAATAATATACTATATAATGACTAAGTAGCAGTGCCATAAAATGCCTGAGCACAAAGACATTTTTTTTGAGCTGCTAAATTTGGCACAGTAAAATGGTATTTTAAAAGGGGATATAGAGTATAATAAAAATCGGTCACTGAAAGAAAATTAGGGAGGGGTTCTCTCGGAGGGTTGGTTTCTGGAGAGATTTCACTGCATATACTGTATCATCATAGAGTGCTCCAATTTTACCTATTTAAAGTCTATATTTGCTTATAATACCGTGCAAGTGTAATATTATAGGGGTTGTGTTCACAACTTGACCTTGAATAAAAGTGGCTACTAAGACCTCTGTCCCAAATTAGGGCCCCACGAGTCCTTTATTCTTCATACTTGGGATATTAAGGAAGAGCTAAGCAGCCCACCTGATCTATTAGTATGAGAGTCATCAATAGACTATTAACTATTAACACTTGATGCACTAATAGGATGCGAGTAGGAGTAGATGTTCATCAGTATGTTGTGCCATATAATATTTTTGGATCCTACTGGGAACCAGGTTAATATTTGGCCCTTGTAGTAAGTATCAGGTTGTTAAGTGATATCCAAGATCTGTTGGAGACTTTCTACAGGGGTCCTAGCTTTTCCCGTAATACGGCGCCGTGCGCCATGTATCTCTGTGGAGAGGGGCGGGGGTGAGCTGCACTCACCTCCTCCTCCTCTCCCCGTGCACTGCCATTGCCCGCTACGGTACGGTACGGGCGGGCAACGGCAGTGTGAATATAGCCTTAGTATTGTCCCTAGTATATATATATGTAAATATATGTATCTGCTCAGTTACATAATGAGTAATAGTTCCCCAAGCCTTCTTTGCTGCATAATTAATCTATAAGTGTCAAGAATCTTCATAAAACAAATACTGGAAATAAATAAAATCATTTTAGGAATTTTATAATCCAGGACTTGAGGTGTTAATCTTGGGCAGCTGCAGTACATTAATAGTCTGCCCCCTGTGGTGATGTGACAGAACTGCGCGGGACACAGCTGTGGTCACTGATCCTGCTGGGAGCTGGACACTTGCCCGGTCATGGGACCCTGGATGGCGGACTCTGCACAGCGGTAACCATGGACAGCGCTGCGTCTAAATATCAGGGACGATCGCGCCGCTAGCCAGGACTCAGCGGAGACTTGGATCAGAGCCGCAGTCAGAAGGCGAAACCGACAGCGACTAGAATGGATAGTATAATAATTCTGTTTGCATCCTGTACCGAAACTTAATAAAGTAATGTCCCCCTTTAAATCCCAAAACGTCCCATTTTCTTCTCTAAGCATGACTGCAAACCTAACCCAGCTTTTCCACGGTCCTGAATGACCCAGTGAAAGGTGTGATGCTGAAGCAGTGATAAATATAGATTTGTCTGGGAAAGCTGGGTGATTATTACTATGAAAGCTGGCACTGGCAGCCTGTTTAGTTGTCACCCAGCTTTCCAGGAAACAGATATAATAAGGAAAAGGCTTTGAGTAGGTTGATTACTACAGGGCCTTGGCATGGGATGAGTTAAAGTGGCCCTTAGCCGTACACAAACATGAGACAGCATTTTCATGACTTTGGGTGCCTCTGTGCCCGGTGACTCGGTACCCCTCCCCCGCACTGGCACAGGCATGCCATCCAATTCCTGGAAGTGTCCTGGGACCTTGTGTCCTCACAGTGTGATCCAAAGAGGGACTCCCAAAATACTCGCCAGTGGTGTCCTTCAGGGGACAAGCAGATGATCGGTGACACCAAAACACAACAAGTGATCCGGAGAGAGGAGCGGATGTCACCAAGTTTCTAGGAAAATCAGAGAAAAATATATTTACAGGAGAACTGGGCATTGTGACCGGGGTACGGATCAGACACTGGATCAGGAAGTATCATAACAATATATCACAGTGATGAGGGCCGAAATTATAGCCAAAACCCCACTTATTTATCTCAAAGTGCCGACGCGATAGTTTAATCAGCAACTTATGGCCCCCTGCTGTGTCACAGCTGACAATCGTATTGGCATCTTTAGGACATGTGCACATTTTTGCAGGCTGAAAATAATGGGCCATGTGCTGTTGCTTGTGGCCTGTCTGAAATCATTGGATGAGCCGCGCTCTTCCCATCACTGTCCATAAGAAATGACCGGCGGTGCCTCGCCCAGTCATGAACACACCCAATAAACTATGGAGCCGTGAGTTAGGCGCAGTTTGTGTGGCTAGCTCACGGCACAGACAAACATTTGTGTGAATGTCTCACTGTATGTATACTATTTGGATACAGGTATTTCCCACCTCTTTTTAGTCCCATGTGAATTAATTTTGTTTTCTCTCATTAGGCGCCCGGCTGAAAGGCAGAAGATCCAATCTGGGCGATTCCTTATCGATGGTGGCTATATTTGATTATAATCCAAAGGAAAATTCCCCCAACCTTGATGTGGAGGTACATGTTTTCACTCTATTAATGGTTAAAAAAGCTCCTTTCTGTGCTGCTGAAAAGCAAATAAAATCCTGATAATTGTATTTTCCGAACAAGTAATAAAGCAAGGTAAAACAAATAGCTACATGCATGGAATTCACTCAAAACAAGATGAACAGACTCTTTCCTGCTGTGCCGCTGTGACTTCCACATGCGACCACTGGGGTCAGTGATTGGCTTCAGTGGCCACAACAGTGTTCAATGTGGTCACTGATGTCTACGCTGGAGCACCAGAAGCTCTGAATTGCTGCTGGGAAGAATGTGTAGCAGTTCATAGGAGTTCAGAAGACCACATTTATCACAACTCGTGCAGTCTGTACTATGTGCAGAGTGCGACAGATTAAGCAAAACTGGCGCACAATCTTCATTAATCTGGCGACCCCTGCACTGCTCGGGAAGTGTACACCATCATTTTTTATGTACTTTGTTCATACTGCAGAATTGTGGCGCAAAATTTGCATAAGCAGTAACAGCCCCTTTAGGTGCACATTTTTTCTGTCTTGTCGGACAAAGTGCAGCTGCGACACAAAACTGGTTACAGACACTTTATAAGTACATGTGTAAGTCAGAGAGAAAACTGACGCGAACACTTTAATAAATGTGGGCCATAATGTTGCAGTAAGGTTATGTTCTCTACCAGGTGAGTATAGAAATTCTACAACAGTGAAGCACCACTCTCTTATTATAAAACCTGTACTAACATGCCCAGAAAGTGCCAGAGGAACATGTGTTCACTTATAGATTTTATACGTTTCCTTATGTTCTTTTCTTCGATCAGGCAGAGCTGAGCTTTACTGCAGGGGATGTTATCACAGTATACGGACCAATGGATGAAGATGGATTTTATTATGTGAGCCGTGTTCTCTGTACTATACATGACTGGTAACGTGTGTGTTGTAATTTGTGTTGCTGACATATCTGTTGTAAGTATCATTTCAGAACCTGACCACATGATTGTTAAGATAAGATAAGTTTTCTACTTCCTTTTAGGTAGTTTTTTTTTTAATTTCTATATATTTTTTTTTTTTATACGGAGCCATATGTGAGATGAACTTCATACATTAAATGTACTATGCAAATTTTAAAAAATTTGTTTTTCAGCAGTGGGGGGAGGATATAAACAAAAAAAACATTCAAATTAAGTACTGTATAGACTCGAGTATAAGCCAATTTTTTTAGCACAAAAAATGTGCTGAAAACCCCTAATCGGCTTATACCAAGTCTATGAACAAACCTCTGTGCTCACCTTTCCGATGCCCACCGAGGTACTATTTGGTTCAGAAAGGTGAGTACAGTGAGTTTTTTTTTTTCTTTTTAAGGCTTGGCATGGGGCTGCTGGCTTATACTAAGGGGTCAAGCACCGGCTATCATGGGGTGAAGGTGCTGGCTGTATACAAGGTTCAGCCTGGTTACATGCCGCGGCCGGCCGCATGCCGCGGGCCGGCGCTGGCTGTACGCAAAGGCCGGGGGCTGAGCCGGCCGGTACGAAGGGGCTGCTGGCGTAACCAATGCATTCCCACCTCGGCTTATACGAGTCAATAGGTTTCCCAGATTTAGTGGTAAAATTAGGTGCCTCGGCTGCTTGTACTCGTGTCGGCTTATACTCGTGTTGTATACAGTAGTCAGTGACCATTTTTTGGTATAGTAATAGTTATGATAAAAAGGACCATCTGACTCACAAACATATAGTAAATTATAAAAAAAAAATATATGAAATCCTTTTATATGTATCTTCCTAATCTAAGGACTAAGGCCTGAGGTATAGTAGGTCCTTGCGGGAAGATCTTCCTGGACCGGCTATTACGTCCAGCTTCTGGCACCGAGCGGAGCAGCACCAGAAGCAGCAGGTGGATATAAACAGCTGACAACGTCTTCTAACACCCGTTATCGGAGACAGAGTGTTAACTCCTTACAACAGCGGTCAACGCATGACCGCGATGTGTAGGTGTCTTCCCTAAGTATCGGCCCTGGAATCCGATAGTCTTCAAGCCAGCAGCAGCCAGACCCCTTCCTTGAAGTATAATTCACAGAAAATAATTTAGTATTGTAGAGCGCAGTGTATTGACTTGACCCAGCGATCAAGCATTGCGTGGTTCAAGTTTGTATACAGTAAAAAAAAAAAAAAAAAGTTTAAACCTTAAAATAAAAAATAAATATAAGCCCCAAAATGTGACATTCCATACAACACTACTGCTATAATACAAAGTTAAAAAAAAAACACAAATACACAAAATAAAACACCATATTTGCGTCCATAACAATCTGTCTAATAAAGCGCATGGTGAACGCAAAAAAAACAACCTGAAAAAACGTTCAGAAAAAAGAGAATTTTTTAATACCCTTAAAAATACTCTAAAAAGTGAAGTAAGTTACATGCTCCAAATAAGACTGCTAAATGAACTGTTCTCACAAACAATTAAGTTATTAGCCAGATTTGGCAGCCTTTGAAAAGATGGTGATGCTAAAATTAACAAGATTTTCTCCAAAGTAGTGGTTTTTTTTTTTTAAATTAGGAAAAATAAGAAATCCAAAATCTTACCAAAAATTGATTATTTACATTTTCTCACAACAAAGTTAATAAAATCTCATTAGCTATAGATGCACCCAAATTATGTACTAGAAAGTGTATTTCATGTTGCAAAAAGGCAGTCCCTGGTTACGTAAAGATAGGTCCATAGGTTTTCTCTTAAGTTGAATTGTATTTATTTCGAAAATGTATATTTTATAATTGTAGCTCCAGAAAAAATTTTTTGGCCAGAGTGACAATTGGATTTCAGAATTTTTTGCTGTAGGGTCCAGGATTATCAATTATCAAATAAACTCATTACAGACACCTTACGCAGATCATCGCAGTCTGGGACTATGTAAAGCATCCAGAGAGCTTAGGTCATCTGTAAGTGCGTGTCCTTAAGTAGTGGACCGCCTGTATATAAACATAAAAAAAGGAAAAAATATAATCTATAGAAATTGGCAATGCAAATCTGCTCTGGATGGCTCCTTCTGTTCTAGGCCAGTCCGTGCTCCCATACAGCAGGTTACCACCACATATGGGGTATCGTGTGTAAGGGAGAGAATTGGTATCAAACTTTGTGGAGCTTTTGTCATTTAATCCATCGTGAATGTTTATTTTCCACCCAAAAGAATGTATTATCCAAAATATTACAATTTGTAGACCGCACCCCCATTTTGTTTTAACCCCATGTAAAACCACCAAAAGGGTTAACAAACTTCTTAAAAGAACTTTTCATACGTTTGAGGGGTGTAGCTTTCCATAATGGGGTAATTTCTTTCTTTGTTTAGGCCTCTCACTCAATTAAAAGTTGAGCAGGTCCCTCGCAATACAGGTTTTGGAGATTTTTCCAAAAAAATTTGAAATATGGGCACCCAAATTCTAAGCCTCATTACATTCTAGTAAAACAGGTGGATCTTTAAAAAAACATACCAACATAAAGCAGACATTTGGGAAATGTAAGTTGAATTTGGGTGCTATGACTATCTGCTTTAAAAATGGGGATTTCAGAACTTTGAAAATGGAGAAGATATTATATAGTACTGGAAACCCCAGAGCAGACTTGATAGTAATGGAGACAACCCCAGAGTAGACAAATAATGCTGGAGACCTCCAGAAAAGAACAAATATTAGAGACCCCGTAGCTTAAAAATATAATATCGTAGAAAGCAACCAACATATTCAACCACCCACCACCCCAAAACACAACCGACCATCGAAATTTAGCAACACCATAACACAGCTCGGCGAAACGCAGACTGAACCCCAGACCACGCTCGAGCACACACAGCGGCAAAGCCCCCAACCCCGCTCAGCACCCAGGCACCCCTTCGAACCCGGAATAACCCCAACACACTCAGAAAAAGAAGCGCACCAAACATCGAACAAAACACGCCTACACCCCCCCCGCGAACCAACCTCCCGTGGAGGAAGAGCTACCCCCCTTACCCCCCCACACACCTCACAACCCCCCGCCCTCCCATCTCAAGCGAAGCAGTCTGGACGGAAATCCCCCCTGAAGACACCTACCTCTCTACCTACCTTGCCCCTACCCCCCCCACACCGTACACACGACTTCCACCACGCCCTCATATACTCCCTTAAACCCCCATTTGAGTAACAAGCAAGCAGGCACCAACAAGGTGAGAACCCCCTTCCTCCCCCCACCCACCCCCCCCGCCACCACCGTATCCCCCACTCATGACCCATAACCAGGAAATCGAAAGCTGGCCTGAAGCTGACCCCCATAAATATCCACTCAGCTCCGTCGAGACTTCCCATCTCGGTATCCTTAGCGACACGCAATAAAGGAGCCACCACGCCGATAAAGTACGGAACGACCGGACGAACCTTTCCCAAAGGCATCTCACACTATACCCCTATCACATCCCCCTCTCAAATCGAAAAACAAGCCACCCTCAGGTACCCTAACACCCCAACCCCACCCCGGCCGTCGCGTGCGACACCCCCCTAATCCCTGGCACAGGAAAACCTCGTCTCTTACCCCACCCCCCCAACGACGGAAAACACCCACTCCCCCAGCAGAACCCACAAACAATGAGCAACTCCGATTCAACCCCCTACCCGCAACCAGAGCCTACCGTACCAAACAACCCCAATATAGGCGCACAATCCCCACACCGGCATCTCCCCCTCCCCCCAGCGACGCCCCTCAGGCACGCCCCACCTCACCATACCTACTCCTTCGAGCCCGACCGTACCCACCTACCCCTACAGCGACAAGACTCTATATCCCCCACCAACCCCACCCACTCAGGCTCGCGCCCAGATCCCTAAGAACGACCAATCGCTCTATCACCCATTCAGACCTCACTACAGCGCCCTCGCAGCCCCCCCACCATAACATTCTCTTGAAATCCCAACACGAGCCCAGTGGCAACATTGCACCTCGCCCGCCATACCACCCCCCATTTCCCCTACCCCCACCCCAACAAACCCCCTCTGCCCCACCCCGGGCCCAAACACACCACCCACCCACTTCCTCTCGAGGACACCAACACTCCTCCTTCCCCACTATCTACCCCTCAATCCCCCCCCCTCCTCTAGCCCTTCCCCAACCAAGACCCCCCCCCAAACACCTCCCCCCCCCAACCCCTCCACCCAACCACCCCCCCCCTCCCCCACCATCGTACGTGCCTCCACCCCCCACCATCCCCCCCCCCCCCCCCAAATCCTAAGCCCCTACTCCTCTCCAAACCATGACCAATCCCACAATACCACCTAACCCCGCAACCCCCACCCCTCAGCCCTATCAGCTAGGCAATCTAACAACCATCCATTTCCCCATTCTCCATCCCATGACATGCACTAGTCCCTATACCTGCCTTCAAGTCTCACTTAACCCACACAATCATCCCCTCACCTCAATCCCACCCCCCCCCAGAGAACACCGTCACACCGCCCGAGCCGAGCCCAGTGATACACAAAGCCCGTGACACCCTAGGAGCGGCCTCACCCCACGGAGAGGAGAACTCCGGCTCCTCCGACGTCATTCATGTAATGTCACATAGACCAGCAGGGGCCTCCTCCACCGTCATTACATGTAATGTCAATAAGACCAGCAGGGGGTACCTCCGCCGTCATTACATGTAATGTACATGTACAGCAGGGGGCTTCCTCACGCCATTACATGTAATGTCACATAGTAAAAGCAGGGGGCTACCTCCACCGGCCATTAACATGTATGTACTAGTAACAGCAGGCGGCTCCCTCCACACAGTACATGTAATTAACATGGGACCAGCGGGGGAGCCCTCCACACGCCATGACCTGTGATGTCAGAATAGGACCAGCAGGGGTCCTCCACCGTCATTCATGTATGTCACATAGGACCAGCAGGGGGCTCCCTCCACCGTCATTACATGTAATGTCACATAGGACCAGCAGGGGGGCTCCCTCCACCGCTCATTAAAGTAATGATCACATCAGGACCAGCAGAGGGCTCCCTCCACCATCATTACATGTAATGTCACATAGGACCAGCAGGGGGTCCCTCCACGCATTAGTAATGTCGACATAGTAATAGCCAGGGGTCTCCACGTCGTATTACATGTTAATGTCACATAGGACCAGCAGGGGGTCCTCCCCGGATTCATGTAATGTCAATAGACCAGCAGGGGGCTCCCTCACCTCATTACATGTAATGTCAACAAGGACCAGACAGAGGGCCTCCACATCCACCGTCATACATGAATGTCCATAGGAAAGCAGGGGGCTCCTCAACCGCATTACATGTAATGTCACATAGGACCAGCAGGGGGCTCCCTCCACCGTCATTACATGTAATGTCACCTCAGGACCAGCAGGGGGCTCCCCTCCGCCGATCAGTACTGTAATATGCACATAGGAACAGCAGGGGGCTCCCTCCACCGTCATTACATGTAATGTCACATAGGACCAGCGGGGGCTCCTCCGCCGTCTTACAGTATTCACATAGGAACAGCAGGAGGGCTCCCTCCACCGTCATTACAGTTTAAGGTCAACATAGTAAAAGCAGGGGGCTCCCTCCCACCGTCATTACATGTAATGTCACATAGGACCAGCAGGGGGCTCCTCCACCGTCATTACATGTAATGTCACATAGAACCAGCAGGGGGCTCCCTCCACGTCATTACATGTAATGTCACATAGGACAGCTGGGGGCGCCCTACCGTATTACATGGAATGTCACATAGGAAAGCAGGGGGCTCCTCACGTCATACAGTTATGTCACATAGGACAGCAGGGGGGCTCCTCACCGTCATACATGTAATGTCACATAGGACCAGCAGGAGGCTCCCTCCACCGTCAGTACATGATAATGTCACATAGGACCAGCAGGGGGCTCCCTCCACCGCCATTACATGTAATGTCACATAGTAACAGCAGGGGGCTCGCTCCACGTCATTACATGTAATGTCACATAGGACCAGCAGGGGGCTCCCTCCACTGTCATTACATGTAATGTCACATAGGAACAGCAGGGGGCTCCTCCACGTCATTACATGTATGTCAACATAGGACCAGCAGGGGGCTCCTCACCGTCATTACATGTTAATGTCACATATAACAGCAGGGGCTCCCTCCACCGTCATACATGTAAGTCACATAGGACCAGAGGGGGCTCCCTCCACCGTCTTACATGAATGTCACATAGGAACAGCAGGGGCTCCCGCCAACTTCAATAAACTGTCATGATCACATAGGCCGGCAGGGTGTACCCTCCAATCGTCATTACATGTAATGTCCCATAGGAACAGCAGGGGGCTCCCTCCGCCGTCATTACATGTAAGTCACATAAGAACAGCAGGGGGCTCCCTCCGCCGTCATTACATGTAATGTCACATAGGACCAGCAGGGGGCTCCTCCGCCGTCATACATGTAATGTCGAATAGGACAGCAGGGGGACTCCTCCGCCGTCATTAATGTAATGTCACTAGGACCAGCAGGGGGCTCCCTCACCAGGATATACATGTATATGTCACATAGGACCCAGCAGGGGCTCCCTCCACCGGTCTTCAGTAAATGTCACATATGACCAGCAGGGGGTCCCTCCACCGTCTATTACATGGAATGTCAATAGAACAGCGGGGGCTCCCTTACCGCCATTACATGTAATGTCACATAGGACCAGCAGGGGGCTCCTCCGCCGTATTACAGGAATGCCACATAGGACCAGAGGGAGCTCCCTCCACCGTGCAATTACATGTAGAATGTCACATAGCCGACCAGCAGGGGGCTCCCCTCCACGTCATTACATGTAATGTCCATGACAGCGGGGCTCCCTCCACGTCATACTGGAAGGTCACATAGGGACCAGCAGGGGGCTGCCTCCATCCGTCATTACAGGTAATGTCACTAGGACCAGCAGGGGGCTCCCTCACCGTTCATTACCAAGTTGTCACATAGTAAAAGCAGGGGGCCGCTCCACCGTCATTACATGTAATGTAATGGCACCAGCAGGGGTCTCCCTCCACGTCATTAAGGTAATGTACATAGGAACAGCAGGGGCTCCCTCCACCGTCATTACATGTAATGGACATACAGACCAGCAGGGGGCTCCCTCGCCGTCATTACTATGTAAATTGATCACAGTAGGAACCAGCAGGGGGTCCCTCCGCCGTCATTACATGTAAGTCACATAGTAACAGCATGGGTCCTCCACCGTCATACATTGTAATGTCACATAGGGAAGCAGGGGGCTGACCCTACACGTCATTACATGTAATGTCACATAGTAACAGCAGGGGGCTCCCTCCACCGTCATTACATTAATGTCACATAGGACACAGCAGGGGGCTCCCCCACCGTCATTACATGTAATTCACATAGAACCAGCAGGGGGCTCCCTCCACCGTCATTACATGTAATGTCACATAGGAACAGCAGAGGGCTCCCTCCACCGTCATCTACATCTAATGTCACATAGGACCAGCAGGGGGCTCCCCCACCGTCATTACATGTAATGTCACTAAGTAACGCAGGGGGCTCCCTCAAGTATTACTGTAATGTCACATAGACCAGCAGAGGCTCCATCCACCATCATTACATGTAATGTACATAGTAACAGCAGGGGGCTCCTCCACCGTCATGACCAGGTAATGCACATGTCACAGCGGGGCTCCCTCCACCGTCAGTACATGTAATGTCACATAGAACCGCAGGGGGGCTCCCCCACCGTCATTACATGTGATGTCAAATAGGCCCCAGCCGTGGGTCCCTCCACCGTAGTTTACATGTAGTCGAATAGGAACCGCAGGGGGCTCCATCCAACGTCATTAATGTCATGTCACATAGACAGCAAGGGGGCTCCATCACCGTCATACACTGTAATGGTACATGGCACAGCAGGGGGTCCTCCCCGTCATACATGTAATGTAACTAGGTACCCGCAGGGGGCTTCCTGCCCCGTCATTACCTGTACTGCAAATAGGACGGCCGCTCCGGGACGGCTCCCACACGTAGTAATGTCATGTACATGGGCGCAGGGGGCTCCTCACTCTTACCTGGAATGTCCCATCGGAGCGCCGGGGGCCATCCCCCCCGTCCCTTAAGTCATGTCACCATAGGACCCCCACGAAGGGGGCTCCCTCCACTCGATCTTAATGTATGTCACACTAGGACAAGAGGGGCTCCACCACCTTAATACAAGTGAATGTCAATAGGAGAGCAGTGGGGGCTACCTAAACCGTTCCTTATGAATGTCAATAGGACCGCAGGGGGCTCCCTCCCCGTCAATACATTGTAATGTAAACCATAAGGCCAGCCAGGGAGGCTCGCCATCCCAGCCGTCATGATGTGTAAGTGTCCCATTAGGAGCGCAGGGGCTCCGCTCGTCCGTGTCATTAGCACAGGTAGAGTCACTGGAGCAGCAGGGGCCTCCCTCACCGTAATTAACTGAATGTCACATAGGGCCAGAACGGGGGCGCCCTCCACGTAGTAATTGTCATAGTCACATAGGACAGCAGGGGTGCTCGCTCAACGCGTCATTAACATGTAATGTCCTCATAGGACCCCAGCAGGGGGCTCCACAGTCTCCAACAGCGCCATTACAGGTAATGTCCACATAGGCCCAGCCGGGGGCCCACTCCGCGACGTACATTTAAGCATGTCAATGTCAGACATAGGACCCAGCAGGGGGCTCCCTTCACCGCCATTACACTGATAATGTGGCACTAGGACCCAAGCAAGGGGGCTTCCTACGGCGTGGAGCAATTACACAATTGTAGATGTCACATAGGAACGCAGCGGCGGCTCCTCGACACGGTCTTACATGTAAGTACCTAGACCAAGCAGGGGCTCCCTCCGCGCCGTCATTAACATGTAATGTCACATAGGAACGGCAGGGAGGCCTCCTCCACCACATAAGTACTGTCACATAGACCAGCAGGGGAGCTCCCCATCCCACCGTATCCAATGTAGTCACACGGAACCGCGGGCTATCCCTACCACAAAGCACACGGTCAATTAACGATGTAATGTCAATAGTACCAGCAGCGGGGCTCCTCCACCGTCCAAGTAATGTAATGCTCAACTAGTAACAGCTGGGGGCTCTCCGCGTCTTACATGTAATGTAACTCGGACCAGCAGGGGGCCTCCCTCCACCCCGTCATTTCTTGAATGACAATAAGGACCAGCAGGGGGCTCCATGCACGTATTACATGTAATGTCCAGAGGACCAAGCAGGGGCTCCCTCCACCGTCATTACATGTAATGTCAATAGCCAGCAGGGGGCTCCCTCCACCGTCATTACATGTAATGTCACATAAGAACAGCAGGGGGCTCCCTCCGCCGTCATTACATGTAATGTCACATAGGACCAGCAGAGGGCTCCCTCCGCCGTCATTACATGTAAGGTCACATAGACCAGCAGGGGCTCCTCACGTCATACCTGTCAGTCCACATAGGGAAGCAGCAGGGGGCTCCCTCCACGTCATACATGTTAATGTCACATCGAACCAGCAGGGGGACTCCCTCCCCCGTCATTACATGTATGTCACATAGGACAGTGGTGGGCTACCACTCACCTCAGTACATGTAATGTACATAGGAACAGCAGCGGGGCTCCCTCCACCGGAATACATGGAATGTCACATAGAGCAGCAGGGGCCTTCCCTCCCTTGACTGTTAATTGTAGTTTTATAACACGTTGTAGTAATCAGATTCGGGGGTCTGTCTTCCTGATCCTCTGTTATTAGGCGGGGACATGACGGTACAGTGCATTCCCCTCGGCCGATGTTGCCCGTGAGGGGAAATTCTCAGTCGTGTCCTGTGGGGGCGCGGCAGCACTACAATTCCTGATTCGTGGTGACGGTGCGAGCTGTCCCTGTGGGAATGTTCTCTGCTCCTAGGAATTTCCTGTCGCAGCAGCTGGGGAGGGAGTAGCGTTCGGCTAGTATGATGGGAGTGATGTGCTAATTATCTGCCCGTTAATGGATTCCCTAGGCCGCGTATCCCAAGAGAGTCATCTGCCTGCCGGCTCTGTCATCAGGAGCGGCCATCAATCCCTTTTCAGCTATACTTGTGAGTGTAGCCGGATATTTGCAGTCACTAGTGGAGGCCGCCGGTATGTGGCCGGTGGCATCATCTACCCCGCGCGTTCGGGATAGCATTCCGTATGCTGGGACACTGCTGGCGTTATATCACCTAGACTAAGATGTAGGGATTGTACCGGCGCTAGGATAAGGTCTTGTGTGGAAATATCTACAAGGACAATTCCACGTGCTGAAGTTACATAAAGTGATGGCGGCAGCCGTGCACCTAAATGTCATCAAGCTCAGCGTGGCAAATAATGGAGAGCCGGCCTGCAGACTAAGATATAAACGGGTTAAGCATCTCGCCAGAAGGACAATGCAGACAATGGGGTGACACCTGACACTGCGAGTCCGATCCTCTGGACCTGCAGGAGAAGGTACCGCGCCACAGAGGCTGGCATGACAGGAGCCTCCGTAGATTCCAGTATTGTAGGAGACGGATCACCAAGATATCTGATAGTCAGACATGACCAGGAAAACCGAGTGGACGTCCTGGTTCTCTCTCCCAGTTACTGACGGGCGCGGTCGCTACCACAAACCACATATAACAAGAGATTCTGCTGTGCAAGGGAAGATCACTAGTCTGAATCATATGTATCCCTGCGAATAAGCACCCTCCATGTGTACACAAACGAGTGACGCACACAGCTCCTATAAACCGGCGCGACGCACACAGCCTTCCCCTCTGCACGAGCGAGCGCACCCCGCCTCATATACACCGAGCGGACGCAGCACAGCCTCCTAACAACGCGCGACGCACACAGCCTCCGATCCAACAGCGCGAGCACACAGCCTCTATACACCCGCGACGGACGCACACAGCCTCCTATACACCGCGCGACGGCACACAGCCTCCTATACACCGCGCGACGCACACAGCCTCCTATACACCGCGCGACGCACAAGCTCTGCTACACCGACGCGCGCCCAAGTCATACACCGCGCGACGCACAAGCTCTATACACCGCGCGACGCACCCCGCCTCCTAACACCGCCGCCGCCCACCGCCTCTCTCCACCGCGCGCCGCCCACCAGCCTCTCTATACACGCGCGTACGCACACACTGTGCCCCCTCCTCTCCAGCGACGACGCCCACAGCCTCTATACAACGCGCGACGGCGCTGGCCCCTATACACGCGCGAGCACGCCGGCCCCTATAACGCGCGCGCACGACGGCCCCTATACACCGGCGACGCACGCGGCCCGCTATTACACCGCGCGGACGCACGCGGCCCTATTTATACCGCGCGACGCCGCCGGCCCCATACACGCGCGGACGCACGCCGGCCCATATACACCGTGCGAGCACAGGGCCCTATACCACCAGCGCGACCCTACGCCGGGCCCGACACGCGCGACGCAAAAAAGCCTCCTATCCACGCGTGACGCACGCGGCCCCTTATACAGCATGACGCACACAGGATCCTATATACGTGTGATGTATAACAGGCTCTATATTACTGTTGACACATCACACAATTCCTGGATCGAGTCACCCAGCACCGGCGTGTGCCCCTGTCCGAGGGAGCGCGACGGGGATTCGCCACAGATGGTAGTGTGAGACTTGCGCTACATTAGAACTGTACACTGCACGGGAGTAAGCCAGCGTCCTGGGAGACCTCAGGACCCCCCCCATTAATCCAAGACAACACAAGTGTATTCCTCGCTACAGGCGTTTATGCAGTAGTGTGCAGACGATGCTAGCATGGCCGGGGTAAGTGCCGTCATCTTGCGACAGGTCCAATGATCGGGTGCCAGCTAACAGCACAACACACTGTATGTATCATTCCGACAAGAAGAAAATGCAGCAGAAGACCAGGGGAAGGATGGAGGAGGAATCTGGGACACAAGAATGCAATGGATGAAGATGGATTTTATTATGTGAGCCGTGTTCTCTGTACTATACATGACTGGTAACGTGTGTGTTGTAATTTGTGTTGCTGACATATCTGTTGTAAGTATCATTTCAGAACCTGACCACATGATTGTTAAGATAAGATAAGTTTTCTACTTCCTTTTAGGTAGTTTTTATAATTTTTATATATTTTTTTCTTTTTATACAGAGCCATATTCAATACATTAAATGTACTATGCAAATTTTTACATTTGTTTTTCAGAGTGGGGGGAGGATAAACAAAAAAAACATTCAAATTAAGCTACTGTATAGACTCGAGTATAAGCCAATTTTTTTTAGCACAAAAAATGTGCTGAAAACCCCTACATCGGCTTATACCAAGTCTATGAACAAAACCCTCTGTGCTCACCTTTCTGATGCCCACCGCAGGTACTATTTGGTTTCAGAAAGGTGAGTACAGTGAGTTTTTTTTTTCTTTTTTAAGGCTTGGCATGGGGCTGCTGGCTATATACTAAGGGGTCAGGCACGGCTATATACTGGGGTGAAGGTGCTGGCTGTATACCAAGGTTCAGCCGCTGGTTACATGCCGCGGGCCGGCCGCATGCCGCGGGCCGGCCGCTGGCTGTACGCAAAGGCCGGGGGCTGGCCGCCGGCTGTACGCAAAGGGGCTGCTGGCTGTAACCAATGCATTTCCCACCCTCGGCTTATACTCGAGTCAATAGGTTTTCCCAGATTTTAGTGGTAAAATTAGGTGCCTCGGCTTGTACTCGTGTCGGCTTATACTCGTGTATATACAGTAGTCAGTGACCATTTTGGTATAGTAATAGTTATGATAAAATGGACCATCTGACTCCACAAACATATAGTAAATTATAAAAAAAAAATATATGAAATTCCTTTTATATGTATCTTCCTAATCTAAGGACTAAGGCACCTGGATGTAATAGTAGGTCCTTGCGGGAAGATACTTCCTGGACCGGCTATTACGTCCAGCTTCTGGCACCGAGCGGAGCAGCACCAGAAGCAGCAGGTGTATATAACAGCTGACAACGTCTTATAACACCCATTATCGCAGACAGTGTGTTAACTCCTTACACACAGCGGTCAAGCATGACCGCGATGTGTAGGTGTCTTCCCCTAAGTATCGGCCCCTGGAATCCGATAGTCTTCAGCCAGCAGCAGCCAGACCCCTTCCTTGAAGTATAATTCACAGAAAATAATTTAGTATTGTAGAGCAGAGCAGTGTATTGGACTTGACCCAGCGATCAGAGCATTGCTGGTTCAAGTTTGTATACAGTAAAAAAAAAAAAAAAAGTTTAAAACCTTAAAATAAAAAATAAAATATAAGCCCCTAAAATGTGACATTACCATACTAACACTACTGCTATAATAACTAAAAGTTAAAAAAAAAAACACAAATACACAAAAATAAAACACATATTTTGCGTCCATAACAATCTGTCTAATAAAGCGCATGGTGAACGCCAAAAAAAACAACCTGAAAAAACGTTCAGAAAAAAGAGAATTTTTTAATACCCTTAAAAATACTCTAAAAAGTGATAATAAGTTACATGCTCCAAAATAAGACTGCTAAATAGAACTGTTCTCACAAAAATTAAGTTATTAGCCAGATTTGGCAGCCTTTGAAAAGATGGTGATGCTAAAATTAACAAGATTTTCTCCAAATTAGTGGTTTTTTTTTTTTAAATTAGGAAAAAATAAGAAAATCCAAAAATCTTACCAAAAATTGATTATTTACATTTTCTCCACAACAAAAAGTTAATAAAATCTCATTTAGCTATAGATGCACCAAAATTATGTACTAGAAGAGTGTATTTCATGTTGCAAAAAGGCAGTCCCTGGGTTACGTATAAGATAGGTTCCATAGGTTTTCTCTTAAGTTGAATTTGTATTTACTTCGAAAATGTATATTTTATAATTGTAGCTCCAGAAAAAAATTTTTTGGCCCAGTGACAATTGGATTTTCAGAATTTTTTGCTGTAATGGGTCCAAGGATTATCAATTATCAATAAAACTTCATTACAGACACCTTACAGCAGATCATCGCAGTCTGGGACTATAGTAAAGCATCCAGAGAGCTTAGGGGTCATCTGTAAGTTGCGTGTCCTTAAGTAGTGGACCGCCTGTATATAAACATAAAAAAAGGAAAAAATATAATCTATAGAAATTGGCAATGCAAATCTGCTCTGGATGGCTCCTTCTGTTCTATGCCAGTCCGTGCTCCCATACAGCAGGTTACCACCACATATGGGGTAACGGTGTACTTGGGAGAAATTCGGTATAAAATTTAGTGGAGCTTTTTGTCATTTAATCCATTGTGAATGTTTAATTTCCCTCCCAAAATGAATGTATTATCCAAAAATATTACAATTTGTACACCGCACCTACATTTTGTTTTAACCCCATGTAAAACACCAAAAGGGTTAACAAACTTCTTAAAAGAACTTTTTCATACGTTGAGGGGTGTAGCTTCCATAATGGGGTAATTTCTTTCTTTTGTTTAGGCCTCTCACTCAATTAAAAGTTGAGCAGGTCCCTCGCAATACAGGTTTTGGAGATTTTTCCCAAAAAATTTGAAATATGGCACCCAAATTCTAAGCCTCATTACATTCTAGTAAAACAGGTGGATTCTTAAAAAAACATACCAACATAAAGCAGACATTTGGGAAATGTAAGTTATGAATTTGGGTGCTATGACTATCTGCTTTAAAAATGGGGAATTTAGAACTTTGAAAATGGAGAAGAATATAATAGTACTGGAAACCCCAGAGCAGACTATGATAGTAATGGAGACACCCCCAGAGTAGACAAATAATGCTGGAGACCTCCAGAAAAGACAAATATTGGAGACCCCGTAGCTTAAAACTACTAATACTGTAAACCCCCAGAGCAGACAAATATTAAATAAATCCTCTCCTTTCTTGGCACCACACTGCAGCTTCTCCTCTCCTCCATGTGCCGCTCTGCTCTGTGTTCGGTCCTGGATGTATTCAGCGGCATCAGGACCCGTAGCAGCACTGCGCCAGGAAAGGTAGATGACTTGGGATCAGTACAGTACAGCTGACAAGTACCTACCACTCCTGTGTGACATCACATGACTCGGGACAGATTTCTATCCACAGGAAGTGTACAATGTAGCTTTCTATAGAAGGACAGCAAGCAGAGATCTAGAAAACGTTGAGGTATTGATATATAAAGTAAAGTCTTATAATGTTGCACAAACAATTCCTTTATTTGGTAAAAGTGGACAATTCTAGTCCATTGGTTGTTCATAGATCATAAAAGAAGAGATGTAGAAGATCAGGATTTCGTCTATACATGGGCTGCTCATTGGCAGTGGTATCTGGGGATGGGTGAGCCAAAATCCACTGCTTGGAATTACTAAAGTTCACATATTGTATGAGCATGATTCAGTAAATATATTGTGCATAGTATATCGCACATTATGTTTAATAATCATTTCTTCACTTAAAATCAACAGGGTGAGTTAAATGGTCAAAGAGGACTTGTACCATCCAACTTCCTGGAGGTCTCACAAATCCAGACTGCAGAATCCAAATGTCCAGGACCGGTCCATAAAAAAGGTGAAACAGAGGTGAGATTGTTCTCCATTCATCTGTACTGTAGGAAGATACCGTGCATCGCCTTCTCCTGGAGATGTGACCATGTGTCGTGCAGAACCTTTACCTTTAGAAATTATAGTTTAAAAAAAAGAGAAAACTAAAATGCTCATATTTCACACACAGTTAGAGCAGATTCTGTCGGATTGCCACATAATCTGCAGCATTTGTTCTTGGTGTATTGTTGCTGTTTTCAGTATAATTCATGTCATCTTTTTGTCTATGCCTGTATGTGTCATTCTTGGGATCAACAGAGGTTGAGAAGAAGAACCAAGTGATAGATTTAGACAGAAAGGGACAGACAGACATGTAAGTGAGAACGCCTTTCCCAGCACCGGTAGATTATACTTATTTTGCACTCCTTTTCCATCTCTTCTGTAGATGACCTAGTCACACCTATGTTTTCCACAACGCCCTGGTGACTATGTAACAAAGTTACCTAGTTACAAATAATGTACTTAAAGGGGAATCTAGTAATGACATGTTATCATCTATTACTCAAAAGCTGAATGGTAGTTCAATTAGGGTCCATTTAATGAGACCAAACTTCAGAACTAGGGTCTTGTGCCTCCTCTGCCCCCTGCCGTGAGACTTTGTCCAGGCAATGTTGAATTAAGTGCCATATGAAGAAATCCATGGCTGCCCTGTTCACATCCAGTGACTCTGATCATAACTAAGGGCTGTAGTTCACAATCAAAGTCCGTTTTATAGAGACTCCATGGATCAGCGGCATTTAAGACTGACCACCCCTTCCAGTGGATTGATGATAACGTGTCATTACTAGGATACCCATTTTTGCTGAATATGTGTAATAGTTGTAACTGGATCATGTTGTATTTAAAGGGGTTGACCACTTATATAAGACTTAACCAAAGTAAGTATGAGACCCTTATAAGGGTCACCCCATACAAAGTTTCTGTGGACCCCCCTGCTCATGCACCTGTCAGTAGCATTCAGGACTTCCTGCGCTATCCCGTATACGTTTGGCATCCAGCGGATGAAGAGGTCCTGGACTGTAATTATTTTTGGTCTCTGTGACAATTGGATTTAAAAATGTTGGATTGTCTTAAGAACCAGGATTAACACTAAAGCTTCATTACAGACACCTGTGATAACTGTTACAGCTGATCATTGTAGCCTAAAGCTAAAGAAAAGTGAATTACCAACATTTGTAACTAGGGGTCGTTTGTAAGTCAGGTGTTCTTAAGTAGGGGACCGCCTGTAAGTATAATATGGGTGACCTTATTAAGGTCTTATTCTTGCCCTTTTTGTATAACTGGCCAACCACTTTAAGGTGTTTCTGTTTCCACAATGGTGCCTCTGAACTTAGCAGTGGTTCCTTGAGAAGTCCACTTATGTTTTATCATTTGGACTTCACCACAATTTTACAAAAAATTTACAACAACTATTTGAACTAT
This sequence comes from Engystomops pustulosus, assembly GCA_019512145.1. NCBI lineage: Eukaryota > Metazoa > Chordata > Amphibia > Anura > Leptodactylidae > Engystomops > Engystomops pustulosus. The sequence goes on along the minus strand of CM033642.1, from coordinate 224,981,053 downwards.
AGCATACTTAAAGCATATAGCTCATAGACCGTGCCTAAAGGTATGTGCAAATTGCTTTGTCTATAGATGCACATAATAATATTATTATTCATTCATTGTCTCTGCACAGCTCTTTGTACAGATATTATCATTTGGCTTTCTTGCTTGTAGTTTACCTTTGATGCAGCCATCGACCCCAACCAACCCGAAGAGCAAGTAGTGGAATCGAAGGAGAACGGAGAAAGAACAGACTTGCCTCAAGGAGGGATGGCCTCCACCAAGAAAAAGAAAAGCTTCTTCTCTAAAGGGAGAAAACTCTTTAAAAAGCTCGGGTCCTCTGGAAAGAACATGTAAATATGGCCTGGCGCGTCCAAGCTGTCATACAGCAATAATCCCACTTCACCATGTAGAAGCTCTCATCTGTTACTCTCCATCTGTCGGCCTGTCTGGTATTGGTCGGCATTGCCACTTGTAAATAGTATTTATTGTTACATGGCTTGTGACACGTCTCTTGATGTCTGTGACAAAGAGAGATGACCATGAATGTACATGGATGGCGTCTGAGTTCATTGTGAGAGCAGGAAACAGATTTTAAGCACTAATACACTGAGTTATGTACGGAAACCAGAAGTTGGGTTCTCCTATGAATTATCACTTGTGCACTTGAGAGGTGACCATGTCTTTTAGGACAAAAAGGGATTTTTGCACTGTGTTTTCTCCCTCCATTTTATGCCACGTCTTGAGAATCGTATTATTCCTGCCATACCTTCTTAACCCCATACAAGAGATGGTATACGCCAAAAGAAGACCCCTGGCGAGACTTGATAGCGCTTATCCATTTCAAGGGAATTAGCTTTGTTATGTTGTGTGCATGTTGGAAAAACTGAATGTTCCTTTGCCTTATTTTAATGGTTTCTTTTATACTTGTTTACAAAAATCCTATCTGCCCTGAGCAGAGAAAGCCGCTGTTGGTTTATAGCCCGAGTACGGTATACATAGCCACACGGAGAGCGTCGTGTTCCATCCCCCGTCTTGTCATTCTCCTGACATCAGAGCCTTTACTGTGTACGTGTAACCAGCATTTTGTACCACAAGGCCAGCATTTTGCTGCTTTCTGTGTTCATGTTATTTATTTTGCATGTTTGAAGCGGAAAAGACGTGAAATTGTTGTTTTTTGAAGGTTTGGGTTAACACCCATGAAGTGTTTGGAGACTTCAAGTGACGCCCATTGGTGTTGCAACATGTTCATTGTTTACAAACGCAAATACATTTTAATATAATAAAGTATATTTTCACTATCTCTGTTTCTTCTTGTCGATTTATCCTTTTTTTTATAATTCAAATCTTTATTGTCCTTCATAATTCCAAAAAATGTATTACCATATTTTCTGGACTATAAGGCGCACTAAAAATCCTTTGATTTTCTCAGAAATCAAAGGTGCCCCTTATAGTCCAGTGCGCCTTATATATGAACCGCACTTACAGACAACAGCTGCCTTGAACTGTGCACAGGTCTGCTACCTGCTGGTCATTCATCCTTATAATCAGGTGCGCCTTATAATCCAGTGCGCCTTATAGTCCGAAAAATACTGTACCAAATACCACAACATTCTTGATCAAATTACTTCCATCCCCACTCCATAACTATTAACCATCTATTCAGAGTCGCCTCTAATCTTATGTAACCTAAACCACAAACAAATGAGAAAAAAAATCTCACAAAAAGAGGACAGGAGGAGAAAAAAGGATCTGTATCATATATGCCATTTTCCTCTGAAGGAGCTAGTTTTTACAAAGTATCACATCATCCAAGCAGGGAGAGGAAATTCCGCAACATCAATGGATATTGGTAACCTATTTCCCTTTGATTTATCCTTAAAGGGGTTTTCCCACAAAGACAAGATTCTTAAATAAATTCAGTATATTTAACAAAATAACACATTCTCTTATTCAATGTTACAAAATTACAAAACGCAAATTAATCCTCTAAAACGCAAGGTTTTTTTTTAAAGGACCAATCTCATTTTAATAATTTTGTACAAATGTATTAATTTTGTGTTTTCACTAAAACAATAATAATGGAAGCCTAACTGACGCGGTGCAAATGGAATATAATAGAAACCATTAAAAATCCATGAAATCAATAGACATTTTGACAAATCGCTTAGACTTCCATTACATACAAAGATTCGTATGAATCTGAAAATATTCAGTGCCTGACAATTACCACATTTCTACAGGCTTCCTTATAGTCAGACACTTAGCATTTAAAAGTACGGTAATTATGAATCAATGGGAGAAATTTACTAATCTTGTCTTTTGATGCACATTGTTGCATCTTAAACCCTTCCCAAAAGCCAAACTTTTTTTTAAGCAAAGCTCCTCCCTCTTGTCTTAAATGGAAGCACAGGCATCTAAAACACATATTAAATGTGGTAAAGGGGGAAACCTGCAGCTTTTAGAAAGTGTATCACTAAATTATTCGGCTGAATATCTTAACATTTAGCTTCGTGCTAATAGAACGCTTTCCCATTAGTATAGTAAAATGTCAGCGTATGAGCCTGTCTATTACTACAAATCCATGCACTCCAGATGTCATGCAAATACATTTTGTTCTTATTGCAGCAAAATCCAGGTATAAGTGTTATTTTGAACATCCATAAAACATGAACATCCTTTTGTCATACACAAAGGCTGCTGGTATGAAGGGGAGGGATGCTGGCCGCCGGCATGTAGGAGGATGGGATGCTGGCCGCCGGCATGTAGGAGGGGGGGATGCTGGCCGCCGGTGCCAATGTAAGGAGGGGTGATTCTGTCCGCGTCCATGTGAATTAGCGGGATTCTTTGGCCTCCTCATTTCTGAGGGGGGAATGCTGGCCGCCGGATGTAGGAGGGAGGGATGCTGGCCGCCGGCAATGTAGGAGGATGGGATTCTGGCCGCCGGCATGTAGGAGGATGGATGTGCCGCCCGCATGTAGTAGGGGGGGATTTTGCGCCGCCTGCCATTTTGCGGGGGGCATGCTGCTCGCGGCATTTTTGAGGGGGGGATTCTTGCCTCCGTCCTGTCGTGAGTTGGAGATGTTCTGTACAACGTCCGTCCTGGTAGTCTGGGTATATTCTTTCCTCCTTCCTGGGGTCTTCTGTGTGGTTTTTTCTGCCCTCGGCTCCCAATTTTCTTCGTTTGTGGGGTGCCTGGCCGCCGGCATGTAGTAGGGTGGGATGTTGGCCGCATGTGTTAAGCAGGTCTGGGCTGTCTGTGAACTGGTGCCGGTCCACAGACAACCTAGACCTGCTTAAGGACAACATCCTTAATTCTATGTCTTGGCAATACATGTACTGGATGACTGAAGAACCGCAAACAGTATTTTATTTATGGGAAAAAGTTTGTGTCTAAGACTCATTTCAGACAAGCATCTGTAGTTACAATACAAGATGAATCCTTAGATGTGAACCAGTACCTAATCATTCAATAAGGGTAAACCAGGCAGACCCTTACAAATTGTTAAGTTCAGTAGACAAAATTCTCAAATTCTTACGTAAATCTTACCCAACCATGAAAACATTACTAAAGCTTACAAAACTGTCTTGGGTAGATTGCACTTTATCTTGAGGTTTGTTCTCAATTTCCCTTTCAATACATCGCTTCCTAAAAAAGAGATAAGCAGATCTTTTAAGAACTGCATATGGATTAGTCAACCAGTCCCCTATTTTGCTGTGGGGGCTACAGATCCTCGACTACCAGACCCCGGCCCATATCTGGAGCAGAGGTGTTGGCTCTCTGATATGAAATACTTGCTGCTTTGTGCCATGTTTATATTGAAGACGTTTTTATTAGGAGAAATTTTACAACAAATATGGGAAGGAGGCCCCAGGCAACAACGGAAAAATGCAAGAACAAATGGTATCTGCAGAACACAACTGAAGGCAGGAAATATCTAAAATGACAATAAACACTGATATATATCCCAAGAGGATGAATGTGGGCAACAATAACACAATATCAAGCTTAAAATGCACAAACATGTACAACCTGAATGTTTGGTCGCCAAACACTGTGGTAGGGGTGGAACTCTAATCAAATATGATGCAAGGAATCCCAGCTTCCTATGGAAGAACCGGGCTGTACTGTACACGCCTGGCGCCTTGCATCATATATAACTACAGTACAGTATAATGCTTAGTGTTTTGTCTGTAAAAACAGTCGATGTTTCACAAGCCAATCAAGTTCATGTGTTTTAAACCCCCCACAAAACATAAGGGTCAAGGTTTAAGACAAAAAACAGAAGGCTGAGGGGGAAATAGGGAGACATCAGTGAAGGAAACCTGAAGCACCACTCTAAATGCAACAGGTGAGTACCGGAACAAGGCAACCAGGCAGGGGTCCGGGCAGACAGCTATGGTTCGGAGTCAGATCAAGCTGTGGTCCCCACCAAATAATTCACAGATCAGATACGGAGTTGAATAACAAGCTGTGGTCAGGAACAAATTAAATATTTAAGGGGGGTGGGGGGTTATTAACCTGGCCCAGGTCTCCTTCCTGCCCAACATAGGAGGAATCACTGGAGTAACAAAATTGAATGACAACTGCAACCATAGGTATAAGGTAAGTACCAGCCAGGTGCTGCTAACCAGATGTCATCCATAGATTGGTGATCAGCAAGTGTGACCACCTCTGCATCCACAATCCCAAAGAGGAAAGACGGCAACAAGGATCTTAAGCAATCTTTGTTACCTATAAACCGCGTTATGAGGCCTTTACCAGTACCGCCTCCTGGTTTGAGTTAGTACGCCTTGCTTAGGTCGTCGGGTGTTCCCCTATTCTCACTCCAGAAACAAAGCAAGCATATTAAAATATTTCACAATTGAAAAGAAACCTACCCAGTCTACTAATACTCGTTTCGGTATGTGCTGAACAAACTCCACTACGGTCGTTATAAAAAATGTGCTGAAACCAAACGTCCCAAAGCGTATATAACACGAACAAAAACGGCAGTCAATGCCGAGTTGAAAAAATACTTACCAAACTAATAACTTATATCTCAACAGCACTCCGTGGCCCCGATTGCACCGCTGTCTTCCCCTCGAATTCCCACGGAGAATGCGGCATCGTCCTTCTTCTGATCTGCTTCCCCCCTCCCCCCGGCGCCGTCTTGCGGTCTTTCTGCTGGGCGCACTCCATTTGTCTTTTCCCCGGGCGGGCGTCTTCGTAAATGACGCAGCCAAGCGGCGCGTCATTCTATGCGCTCTGTCGGCCAGTGGGGTGCGATGGCGCGCCCTCGGAAGGAAGATGAAGACTGCGCCCCGGAAGCTAATGAAGAGCGAGCCGCGTGGAATCGGGTGGAGCGCGCAGCACTCGGGCCAAGCCGGAGGCTGAGTATATAGTTTATTTATTTTTTAATGCTGTGGCCAGGCTGTCATACTGACTGGTGTGCAGGCTGGGGTGGACTGTATCTACTGAGGGCAAGCTGTATACTACTGGGGCAAACGGCTGTGGCAGCTCTATACAGAAGTGGGCTGGCTGCTATACCTACATGGGGAGGTCGTGACCATGCATTTCCAACCCCTCGCTTATACTTCGAGTCGAATAGGTTTTTCCCCAGTTTGTGGTGGTAAAATTAGGGGTCTCGTCTTAATACTCGGTCGGCTTATATCGAGTGTTTCACATCTAAACACAGGTTCTAGCTTTGTAGCACTTGTTCATAGTCACAAGAATAATGTGACCTATAAATAAGTACTAGACACGCTTGACATGTTGACTGTGACCATTTTTACTTGCTCATGGATTTTACTTGCTTCTCAATTACGAAATGTAAACATTAGTGTATCAGGCGTTAAATTGGTTACTTCAACTTGCCATTAATTGTAAAGCTTGTTATGTCAGAGAGGGGTATACATAGAAAAGGGCGAAAGGATCCTGGGCACAATGCTCGTCTAAAATCTGGCACGTGCTCCTTTCTTCACATTTTCTTTAAGGTCTATATCACTTATATGTTTTTATCTCGAGATGCATCATTCATCAGGGGGGGGGGGGGGGGGGAGGGGCGCGGGAGAGGGCGGGTGGGGGCCAAGATGCTCCCGAACGAGAAACACCACAGCAGGTAACTCTTGACCTGCCAGATTGGTCTGTCCTTGCCTCTCAATTAGAACTTGTGATGAAAAGTTGTAGTATATTATGTAATTCCAAGCATAAGACACTTCAGCAGTAATTGATAAGGTTTAATAAAATCGACAAGAACCCATACCGCTGGTCACCAATCTCACCTTTTCTTAAAAAAAAGTTAAATGTTAAAAAAAAAGTATCTATATGCGCAGCCTTTGTAAAAAATGCTCACCAGATGAGGCCAGAAGTCTGTTTGTCTAAATTGTTCATTATTTTGGCCCGCAGATCTTATCAAGATTTGCCTGTGAACGTAGGTTTCAAAGAACTTGATTAGTTTCCACAGCTTTTCTCATCCGTGTTGCTTAGAGTAGACACCAGGACTTATGTATCAGCTGTCCTCGCACAGTACTGTAGAATGTCATAGTATGGCATAGATTGTATTTATGCACCCTGTGCTCGGACACTATTTTAGTATAAGTCGTCTGTTAGTACTATATATCACACTGACGTATATAACGTGGCCGATGTCGTTACGCCCCATAACGTCACATCGGCGACTGGCAAAGCAAAAAATCCCCCCCCTAACGGTGAGCGGTATGTTGCTGCACACTTAGCGGCACAGTATCCGCTCCCGTACCCGTGTAAAAAGATACACCTGTCTATCTTTACCCGTAGTAGACGCGCGCCGATGGCGCCATAACTTCCTATGGAGCGGGGCGGTGGCTGCGTCTCTCACTCCTCCTTCTCTCGCCCGTGCAACTGCAGTTGCCCGCTACGAGTACGGGTACGAGTCGTGCAACGGCAGTGTGAATATAGCCTTATAGAGGAGATTTTCGTTAGATCGTCTGGCAGAGCCATGGGTTGAGAGAGGCAATCGCTGCCCCCACCCTGTAAAAAATTATTGTTTTTGGTTTCTCGTAATATGGTGTCAGGGTAGATACGTGGAATTCAGGCTATCAGAATGTCATCCTACACATGTCCAATGGAAAGGAACTATGTTGAGATTAGGCATTCCGTGTTTTAAACACAATATTTTTTCTAAAGTATTTTACAATTTTGGGTAGGGTACTTTTACAACTGCACATGTAATGTATCATCTTGAGAAGTTCACATTAATAATAGATCCATCTTAGGCCATTGTTGCACCATTTTTGCAGGCTGAAAATAAATGGGGCCATTGCTGTTAGCTTTGCATGGCCTGGTCTGAAAATCATTGGATGAGCCGCGCTCTTCCACGCATGCCCTGTCCATAAGACAATGACCGGCGGTGCCTCGCACAGTCACATGGTAACACACCCACATAACTATAGGAGCCGTGAGTTTAGGCGCCATTTTTTGTGGCTCGCCACGTCACAGTGCAAACATTTGTCTTGAACTCTGAGAATGTCTCACTGTATTTATAACTGATCATGGAGTATAGGATATTTCCTCACCTCTTTTCATGTCCCTGTGAATTAAGTTTGTTATCTCTCATTAGGCGCCCCGGCGAAAGGCAAATCCAATCTGTAAGCGATTCCTTGTCCGATGGTGGCTATATTTGACTATATAACACAAAAACCTTCCCCCACCTTTATGTGGAGGATACAGGTTTTCACTTCTATTAATGGGTACTAAAAAGCCATCATTTCTGTGCTGCTCGAAAGAAATACGAACTCTGAGTAATTAGTATTTTACTCGAACAAATAATAATGCAAGGTAAACAATCGCTACATGCATGGGACATTCACTAAAAACAAGATAACAGACTCTCTTCACCTGCTGTGCGCTGTGACTTCCACATTGGACCCCTGGGTCATTGTATTGGGCTTCACGTGGCCACATAGTGTTCACTGTGGTCACTTGATGTCTGTAGCACCCAGAACCATCTGAATGCTGCTGGCGAGATGTTAGCAGTCGCATCGAGTTCAGAAACCACAATTTTCATCACACTCATGCAGATCTGTACATGATCACGAGTTGCGACAGTTAAGCAAACACTGGCGCAACAATCTGCATTAATGCTGGTGAGCCCTCCTGCACTGCTCGAGGCCGTGTGGCACGAATATTTTTTTATGTACCGTTTGACAAAGTGCGACAAAATTTGCACTAAGCCGTAACAGCTCCCTTTAGGTGCACTTTTTTTCTGTCGTGTTGGACCAAAGTGTCAGCCGCGACACAAAACGACCCGAACACTTTAATAAATGTGGGCATAATGTGCAGGTTAAGCTAAGGTTACTGTCTCTACCAGGTGAGTATAGAAATTCTACAATAATGAAACACTACTCTTATTATAAATACCTTTACTAACATGCCCAGAAAGTGCCAGGAGGAACCTGTGTTCACTACTCGCTCAGATTTTATACGTTTCCTTATGTTCTTTTCTTCGATCAGCAGACTGAGCATTTACTGTCTCGGGGATGTTATCACAGCTATGCGGACCAAGGATGAAGAGTGGATTTTAGTTTGTGAGCCGGTGTTCTCTGTACTATAAATGACTGGTAATGCGTGTGTGTTTGTAAATTCCTTCTTCCTGCGGAACAGATCTGTTGTAGTCACTCATTTCAACCCGACCCATGATGGTTAAGATATTAAGTTTTCTAACTTCCTTTTAGTTAGTTTTTTATAATTCTATATATTTTTTTTTCTTTTTATACGGAGCCATATGTGAGATAACTTCATACATTAAATGTACTATGCAAATTTTTTACAAATTTGTTTTTTCAGAGTGGGGGGATGATAAACAAAAACATTCAAATTAAGCTACTGTATAGACCTCGAGTTAACCATTTTTTTTAGCAAAAAATGTGCTGACAACCCCCTACATCGGCGTTATACCAAGTCTTATTAATAAACCCCTCTGTGCTTCACCTTTCCGATGCCCACCGCAGGACGTATTTGTTTTCAGAAAAGGTGGACGTACAGTGACGTTTTTTTTTTCTTTGTTAAGGCTTGGTCATGGGCTGTCTGGCTATATAACTAAGGGGTTCAGCCACCCTATATCTGGGGTGCGCGGTGCTGGCGTTACCAAGTTCAGCCGCGGTTACAATGCGCGGCCGGCCGCATGCCGCGGGCCGGGCCGCTTGCTGTACGGCAAAGGCCGGGGGCTGCCGCCGGCTGTACGCAAGGGGCTGCGGCTGAACCAATGGCATTTCCCACCTCGGCTTATACTCGAGTCAATAGGTTTTCCAGAGTTTAGTGGTAAATTAGGTGCCTCGGCTTGTACTCGTGCCGGCTTATACTCTGTATATACAGTAGTCCGTGACCATTTGGGTATAGTAAGAGTTATGATAAAATGGACCACTGACTCACAAACCTATAGTAAATTAAAAAAAAAATATATGACATTCCTTTATATGTAGCTTCCCTAATCTAAGGACTAAGGCACCTGGATTAATAGTGGTCCTTGCGGGAAGATACTTCCCTGGACCGCTATTACGTCCGAGCTTCTGGCATCCGAGCGGAGCAGCACCAGAATCACATGTGTATATAACAGCTGACAACGTCTTCTAACACCCGTTAATCGGAGACAGAGTGTTAACTCTCTTACACAACAGCGGTCAAGCATGACCGCGATGTGTAGGTGTCCTTCCTAAGTATCGGCCCGGAATCCGCGAGTCTCATCCAGCAGCAGCCAGACCCCTTCCTTGAAGTATAATTCAACAGAAAATAATTTAGTATTGTAGAGCAAGCAGTGTATTGGCTTGACCCAGCGTCATAGGCATTGCTGGTTCCAGTTTTGTCTACAGTAAAAAAAAAAAAAAAAAAGTTTTTAAACCTTTAAAATAAAAAATAAATATAAGCCCCTAAAATGTGACATTACATACTAAACACTACTGTATAATTACAAAAGTTAAAAAAAAATACACAAATACACAAAATAAACACATATTTTGCGTCCATAACATCTGTTCTAATAAGCGCTGGTGAACGCCAACAAAAAAGTCAACCTGAAAAAACGTCAGAAAACAAGAGAATTTTTTAATACCCTTAAAAATACTCTAAAATGCTGATAGTAAGTTACATGCTCCAAATAGACTCTAAATAGAACTGTTCTCACAAAAATTTAAAGTTATTAAAAGCCAGATTTGGCAGCCTTTGAAGATGGTGATGCTAAAATTAACAGAATTTTCTCCAAATTAGTGGTTTTTTTTTTTTAATTAGGAAAACATAGAAAATCCAAAACTCTTACCAAAAATTGATTTTTACATTTCTCACAACAAAAAGTTAATAAAATCTCATTAGCTATAGATGCACCCAAAATTATGTACTATAAGATGTATTTCATGTTGCAAACAAGGCAGTCCTGGGTTTACGTAAAGAAGGTTATCCATAGGTTTTTTCTCTTAAGTTTAATTTGTATTTACTTCGAAAGGTATATTTTATAATTGTAGCTCCAGAAAAAATTTTTTGGCCAGGGACAATTGGATGTTCAGAATTTTTTGCTGTAAATGGGTCCAGGATTATCAATTATCAAGATAAACTCTCATTACAGACCTTACGTCAGAGCATCGCAGTCTGGGACTATAGTAAAGCCTCCAGAGAGCTTAGGCATCTGTAAGTTGCGTGTCCTTAAGTAGTGGACCGCCTGTATATAAACATAAAAAAAGGAAAAAATATACATTCTATAAGAAATTGCAATGCAAATCTGCTTCTGGATGGCTCCTTCTGACTCTAGGTCTGTCGGCGCCCACGTGTCATCCCGTGGCTCCCAACAGCAGGTTACCACCGCTATGGGGTATCTGGTGTAACTCCGGAGAAATTGGGTATCAAGCACTTTGTGTGAGCTTTTTTCATTTCATCGATCGTGACATGTTTAATTTTCCACACCAAAATGAATGGTATTACTCCAAATATTACAATTTGTAGACCGCACCCCCATTTTGTTTTAACCCCATGTAAAACACCAAAGTGGTTACAAACATTCTAAAGAGAACTTTTTCATACTGTTGAGGGTGTAAGCTTTCCCTAAGTGGGGTAATTTCTTTCTTTGTTTAGGACCTCTCCTCAATTAAAATTTTAGCGCGTCCCGCAATAAGGTTTTTTGGTATTATTTCCAAAAAAAGTTGAAATATGGGCACCAAATTCTAAGCCCTCATTACTTCTAGTAAACAGGTGGATCTAAAAAAACTAACCAACATAAAGCAGACATTTGGGAACTGTAAGTTATGATTTGGGTTCGTATGACTATCTGCTTCAAAATGGGGATTCTCACTTTTGAAAATGGAGATAATTATATAGTACTGGAACCCCAGAGCAACTAATAGTAATCAGGAGACACCCCCGAGTAGACAAATAAAATGCTGGAGACCTCCGACAGAACAAATATTAGAGACCCCGTAGCTTAAACACTACTTCGTAACCCCCCAGAGCAGAAAAAATTAAATAAATCTCCTCTCCTTTCCTGCGCATCCCACACGCAGCTTCGTCCTCTCCATCCATGTGCCTCTCTGCTCTGTAATTCTGGCGGCACTTCAGGACCCTGTGGGCACACTGTGCCATGAAAGGTAGATGAATTGGGATCAGTAACAGTACAGCTGACAAGTCCCTACACTCTGTGTGACATCACATGACGCAGGCAGTATTTTCCTATCCACGGACGTGTACAAGTAGCTTTCTATAGACTGGACACGCAAGCTCTATATCTCAGTAAACGTTTGAGGTATTGATATATAAATAAAGTCTTTAATGTTGCACAACAATTCCTTTATTTGGTAAAAGTGGACAATTCAGTCCATTGGTTGTTCATAGATCATAAGAATAAGAGATGTAACGATCAGTACTTTCGTCTATACATGGGCTGCTCAGGCGTGTGTATCTAGGGGTGGGTGAAGCCAAAATCCACTGCTGGAATTAACTAAGTTCACATATTGTATCCACACCTGGTCACGGTTCAGTAAATAATATTGTGCATAGTATATCGCACATTATGTTTAATAATCATTTCTTCACTTAAAATCAAACAAGGTGAGTTAAATGTCCAAGGGATGACCATCTCAACTTCCTGGACAGGTCTCCACAAATCACAGACTGCGATCCAAATGTCCAGGACTCGGTCCATAAAAAAGGTGAAACAGGTGAGATGTTCTCATTCATCTTGTGTAGCATATGTAATAGACTGTACTGTAGTAAAATACCGTGCTCGCCTTCTCCTGGAGATGTGACCATGTGTCGTGCAGAACCTTTCTTAGACTTATTATAATCTTAAAAAAAAAGAAAACTAAAATGCTCATATTTCACCACAGTTAGAGCCAGATTCTGTCGGATGCACATAATCTGCAGCAATTTGCTCACTTGTTGTATTGTTGCTGTTTTTCAGTATAATTCATGTCATCTTTTTGTCTATGCCTGTATTTTCATTCTTGGGATCCACGAAGTTGAGAAGAAGAACAAAGTGATAGATTTAGACAGAAAGGGACCAGACAGACATGTACCAAGTTTGATGATACGTCCTGTTTCTCGCATGCACCTCGGTAGTTATTATGACCTTCTATACTTTTGTGCACGTCCCTTTTCCATTCTCCTCGTCTGGTAGATTACTCTATGTCTTCCACTCACCTTATGTCTTCCAGGCAACGCCTCTCTAGCGTGACATATGGATTTAACCAATGCTCTTTACTCTAGTCCACAAATATATTCCTTACAGTGGCGATAATCGATCTAACGCTGGACTTGTTATCCATCTATTACTTCAAAAGCTTGAGCTATGTAGTTCAATTGGTCCATTAAATGAGACAAACTTCAGAACTATGGTCTTGTGCCTCCTCTGCCCCCTGACCGCGGAGACTATTCCCGCATGCAATGTGTGAATTAAGTGCTAGATGAAAAACCCATGGCTGCCCCTGTGTTCACATCCAGTGTACACACTGATCTACTAGGGTTCTAGGTCACATCACAAGTCCGTTTGTATAGAGACTCCATGGATCAGCGGCATTAAAGCCCTGGACCACCGCTTCCAGTGATTTGATGATAACGTGTCATTATAGATACCCATTTTTGCTGACTATGTGTAATATCTGTAACTGGATCATTGTTGTAGTTAAAGGGGTTGACCACCATATAATACTTAACCAAAGTAAGTATGAAAGAACCCTATAAAGGGTCACCCGCTCCAAAGTTTCTGTGGACCCCCCCTGCTCATGCATCTGTCAGTATGACATTCAGGACTTTTCCTGCGCTATCCGTCTGCGGTTGGCTTCCAGCGGATGAAGACATGGTCCTGACTGTAAGTGCATTCCCCTCCCGTGTACTACTACCCAATATGCCAGTGATTGATGGGAATGTGAATGTCCTTTGGAACAGTCCTTCTACACTGTTATGTTGGAGTGATTATCATATAGGGAATCCAGACAGTAATGATCACCGCCCCCTCCCTATCCAGTGAAAGCCTCAGGACATGGGACAACACCGGAAGTCCTGACACTCCTGCTCCTGCCAGGTCACGGGACTGGGCGTGGTGAGGTACAGGCCTATGTAACAGATAGGCTTCTGTAGGTTTTGGTTCTTAGTTGCCTGAGATGTACGGAGTTGAGAACGTATATTGTATAATTGTAGGCCCCCACCCAATTTATTTTGGTCTCTGTGACAATGGATTAAAAAAGCTTCATTACAGACACCTGTGAGTGAACTGTTATAGCTGATTATGTGTGCCGTGAGGCTAAAGAAAAAGTGAATTAACCAACTTTGGTACTAGGGTCGTCTGTAAGTCAGGTGTTCTTAAGTAGGTTCTTACGTAGGGGGACCGCCTGTGATAATAACCCCAATAGGGTGACCCTTATTAAGTCTTAATTCTTGCCCGTTTTTGTATAACTGGCCACCACTTTAAGTGTTCTGTTTCCACAATGGTGCCTTGTGACTTAGCAGTGGTTCCTTGAGAAGTCCACCTTATGTTTTTATCTTTGGACTTCACCACAATTTTACAAAAAATTTACAACAACTTTTGAACTATAGCATACTTAACTCCTCTAGCTCATAGACCGTGCCTAAAGGTATATGCAAGTTGCTTGGGTCTATGATGCACATAATATTATTATTTATTTATTCATTGTCCTCTGCACAGCTCTTTGTAGCCGATATTATCATTTGGCTTTCTTGCTTGTAGTTTACCTTGATGCAGCACATCGCCCCACCAACCCGAAGAGCACGTAGGTGGACATCGAAGGAGAACGGAGAAGAGAACAAGACTTGCACATACCAAGAGGGCATGGCCTCCGACCAATGAAAAATAAAAGCTTCTTCTCTAGGGGAGAAAACTCTTTAAAGCTCGGTCCTCTGGAAATAACATGTAAATATGGCCTTGCGCGCCAAGCGTCATACAGTCTAATAATCCCACTTCAGCCCTGTACAGCCCATCTTTTTACTCTCCATCTGTCGGCCTGTTTCTGGTATTCGGTCGGCATTGCCACTTGTATAATCGTATTATTGTTACACTAGGCGTTGTGACACGTCTACTTGACTGTCTGTGACAAAGAGAGATGACGCTATGAATGTACAGGGATGGCGTCTGAGTTTCATTGTGAGAGGCCAGGAAACAGATTTGTATTGTCATTCCACTTATACCTGATGTGTACGGAAACAGAAGTTGGGTTCTCCTATGAATTATCACTTGTGCACTTGAAAGGTGACCATGTCCTCTTTAGGACAAAAGGTGATTTTTGCAACTGTGTTTCTCTCCCTCCATTTTATGCCACTTTCTTGAGAATCGTATATTCCTGCCATACCTTCTTAACCCCATACAAGATATGTCTACGCCAAAGAAACCCCTGGCGAGACTTGATAGCGCTTCTCCATTTCAAGGGAAGACTAGCTTGTTATGTTGTGGTGCATTTGGAACAAGCTGAATTTTCCGTTTTCCTTATTTTATGGTTTCTTTTATACTTGTTTACAAAATCCTATCTGCCCTTCGCAGAGACAAGGCCGCTGTTGGTTTTATAGCCCGAGTACGGTTATAACATTAGCCCCACGGAGAGGCGTCGCTGTTTCCATCCCCCGTCTTGTCATTCTCCGACAATCAGAGCCTGTACTGTGTACGTGTAACCAGCATTTTGTACCACAGGCAGCATTTTTCTGCTTTCCGTGTTCATGTTATTTATTTTGCATGTTTGAAGCGGAAATTTGTTTGTTTTTTGAAGTTTGGGTTAACACCCATGAAGTGTTTGGAGACTTCAGGGCAGTGACGGCCTCATTGGTGTTGCACACATGTTCATTGTTTTACATTACAACGCACATACATTTTAATGATAATAAAGGTAATTTTCCATCTCTGTTTTCTTCCTTGTCGATTTATTCCCTTTTTTTTCTTATAAGTCAATCTTTAATTGTCCTTCATAATTCCAGAAAAAGTAGTACAATATTTTCTGGACTATGAGGCCCCCAACTAACAATCCTGTTATTTCTCGAAATCAAAGGTGCCCTTATATTCCATGCGCCTTATATATGAATCGTACTTAAAGACAACAGCGCCATTTTTTTTTTTGTACTGGGCACAGGTCCTGCCCCCGGCTGGTCATTCATCCTATAAATCAGGTGCGCCTATACATCCAGGTCGCCTTACATAGTCCGAAAAATACTGTACCAAATCCACAACATTCTTGATCAAATTCTTGCCATCTCCGCCCTCCATACATTTACGGTTTACTATTAACCATCTTATTCAGAGTCCCTGCTAATCTTCATGTAACCTAGAACCACAAACAAAATGTGACATAAAAAAAAACCTCGACAAAAAGAGGACACAGGACGGAGTCCACAAAAGGATCTGTTATCATATATGCCATTTGCCTCTGAAGGAGCTGTTTCTTACCAAGTATCACATCAGCCAAGCAGTGAGAGTAAATTCCGCTACAAATCAATGGAGGTTACATTGGTAACTATTTCCCTTTGATTTTCCTTAAAGGGGTTTTCGGCCCACAAAGACAACATTTCTTAAATATACTTTCCTTATTTTAACAAAATAAATATCCCGAATAAGGCACTGAATAAATACACTGAAATAAGAAAAGGGAATAAATTCTCTTATTCAGTGTTCAAATTACTAAACGCAAATTAATCCTCTAAAACGGAGCAAGGTTTTTATTTAAAGGACCAATTTCATTTTAATAATTTTGTAGCAAATGTGTATCATCCATGCAATCACTAGACTTTTGAAACTTCTGGGCATTGACACTTCCATTACATACAAAGATTCTTATGAATTCTGAAAAATCAGTGCCTGACTCCATATACCCAGATTTCTACAGCTTCCTCTTATAGTCAGACACTTAGATTTAAAGTACGGTATTATGATCAATGGGAGAATTTAACTAATCACCGTCTTTTGATGCACATTGTTACTCATCTTAAACCCTTCCCAAAGCCAAACACTTTTTTTTAAGCAAAGCTCCTCCCTCTTGTCTTAACAATGGAAGCACAGGCCTCTAAAACACATATTTAAATGTGGTAAAAGGGGGAAACCTGCAGCATTTGAAAGTATCACTAATTTATTCGTCTGAATATCTTTACATCTTAGCCTTCGTGCAATAGAACGCTTTCCATAGTATTCGTAACATGTCAGCGTATGAGTCCTTGCTATTATACAATCCATGCACTCCAGACGTCTGCAAATACATTTTGTTCTTATTGCACGCAAAATCCAGGTATAAAAAGTGTGTTATTTTGACATCCATAAACATGAACATCCTTTTGTCTACACAAAGGCTGCTGGTATGAATGGGTGGATGCGGCCCGCCGGCATGTAGGAGGATTGGATGCTGGCGCGGCTATGTAGGAGGAGTGGTCTGCTGGGCCGCCGCATGTAGGAAGGGGGGATGCGTGCCCGTCCGCGCATGTAGGGGGGGCGGTGATCTTGGCCGCCGGCATGTATGAGAATGGGATGCTCGTCCTCCGGCATTATGAGTGAGGGATGCTGGGCCGCCGCGGTAGGAGGGAGGTATTCTGGCCGCCGTCAATGTAGAGGCTGGGATTCTGGCCGCCGGCATGTAGAGGATGGGGAATGCTGCCGCCCGCATGTAGTAGGGGGGGATGCGCCGCCGTCCATGTTTTGAGGGGGGATGCTGCCGCCGGCATGTTTTGAGGGGGGTAATGCGGTGGCCTGCCGGATGCTATTGTGGGGGGATGCTGGCAAGCCGCATGTAAGGAGGGGGGATGCTGGCAGCCGCCCTGCGATTAAGATCCCTTCAAAATGTATGAGGGGGTGGGTTTCTGACCGCGACATGTAGGATGGGGGTGCGGCCGCCGTCATGCTAGTAGTGCGGTGGGAATGTTTTGCCGCATGTTCTGTTTAACAGGTACTGGCTGTCTGTGAAACATGGTGTTCTCCCCCCTCTCCCGGTCCACGCTGAAACCTAAGACCTCTCTAATGCCACAACTCCTTTATTCTGATGTCTTGGGCAATACTGTACTGGATGACTGAGAACCGCAATCATATTTTATTTATGGGAACAGTTCTGTGTCTAAGACGCATTTCAGACAAGCATCGTGTTACAATTACAATATTAATCCGTTAGATGTATGAACTCAGTACCTAATCATTCAGAGTACGGTCAACCAGGCAGAACCTTACAGCAATTGGGGGGTTAAAGTTCGTAACAAAATTTGCAAATGCTTACGTAAATCTTACCGGCACCATGAAAACATTAGCTAAAAAGCTTAACAAAATTATCTTGGGTAAATTTGCAACTTTATCCGTGACTCTGTTTCTCACTTTCCCTTCATAGCATCGCTTCCTTAAAAAAGACTGTAAGCAATCTTTACTGGAAACTGCATATGGAATTATGGTCGCACCAGTTCCCCTCTTTTGGCTTGTGGGGGCTACAATCCTCGAATACCATACCCCGGCCCCATATCTTCGAGAGCCAAGGTGATACAGGCTCTCTGATAACTTTGAAATACTATTGCTGCGTTTGCCATTTTAATATATGGAAGCGTCTTTTATTTAGGTAGAAATTATTAGCAACAGAAATATGGGGAGGAGGCCCCAGGCAGCAGCAAGAAAAATGCAAGAACAAATGTATCTGGCAGGAACCACACCTCCAAGGCAGGAAATATCTAAAATGACAATAAACACTGATATAATATCCCAAAGGATGTGAATGTGGGCACAATATACACTTCCATATCAAGCTTAAAATGCTCAACCATGTTTTACCCTGAATGTTTGGTCGCCAAACACTTTGTATGGGTGGAACTCTATCAAATATTACTGGCAAGGAACCCCACTGTTCTATGGCGAAGAACGGTCTGTACTGTAGCACGCCTGGCGCCTTGCATCATTTAACTACAGTTACCGTATAATTCTTATGTTTTGGTCTGTAAAAACAGTCGATGTTTCACAGCCATCACGTTCATGTTTTAAACCCATAGGGTCAAGTTAAGACAAAAACAGAAGGCTGAGGGGAAAAAATAGGGAGAACATCAGTAATGAACCGTACGCCCACTCTAAATGCAACAGGTGATACCTGGACCCAAGGACAACCAGGCAGGGGTCCGTCGATACAGCTATGGTTCTGATGTCGATCAACTGTGGTTCCCACCAATATTCACCATATCAGTACGAGAGTTGTATTAACAACTGTGGTCAGGAACATTTAAATATTTAGGGGGGGGGTATTAACCTGGCCCAGTCTCCTTCTGCCCTCAACATGGAGGAATCACTGGAGTACAAATTAATGACACCTTAACTGCAACCATAGGTATAAGGTAATTACCAGCCAGTGCTGCTAGACCAGATTCCTCCATAGATTGTGATCAGCAAGGGTGACCACCTCTACATCCACATCCCAAAGATGACAGACGGCGACCAAGGATCTAAGCAATCTTTGTTACCTTATAAACCCGTTATGAGGCCTGTTACCAACAATCTGGAGTCCAGTGATTCACAATTTTTGACCATAATTCCTTCTGAACAATGTAAAAGACTGATCAGTCACACACAAAACAATGTGACTTTATATGGCTTCTAAAGATGCTCTCAAGCCTCTTGATCATCAAGGTTGTTCTTCGTTTTTCACTTTTTTTCTATTTGGGTTTTAATTCATAAAAAGACAGTTAAGTGTGGTTGTTTACCACCACTAAGCGCCCCATGAGAGACCACCGTAGGATTTAACCCTAAATGCCTGCCAAGTGATCATACTTTTTCTTCTACACATTCTTTGATGACCGTTTTAGCACAAAGACACAGGTATACTTCTCATATAATGGACTCTCAGGTGAGGATCCTTTCATTAAAAAGAGTAATTGCCAAGGATCATGCTTTGCACTTTTTATAGCATGGAAATATAACAGTTACTTTTGGGAAAAAGCATGTATATCCTGGTGGTTTCTTACAGGGACAAAATAGTTACCTTAACCCCTAATGATGCCAGGGTATGTATTCCGCTCATTTCTCCCTCTCCTCCTTCAAAAATCCATAACTTTTTCATTTTTACGTGTACAGACCTGTGTGAGGGCTTATTTTGTGTTGTAACAAATATTTATTTACCCCGTATTGTTATTTATTTTAACATGCCGTGTATTCTGCGAACTGAAAAAAAATTCCAGCTTCACAAATTCAGTTTTTTTCGACTTTGACTGTGCACTCAAATACACAAAATCAGCTTTATTCTTTGGTTCGGTGGCGATCGCTGTCGGTGATACGCAATTTCCTATAGGTTTTATTGTGTTTTACTACATTTTCAAAAATTAAACAATTCTGCACAAAAAAAGCAACCGCACAGTATTTTATTTATGGGAACAAGTTTTGCATGTTCTAACTCATTTCAACAAGCATCTGTGTTACAAACAAGATGACCATCTTTTTGTGAACAGTACCTAATCATTCAATCAGGGTAAACCAGCAGACCTTACAAATTGTTAAAGTTCAGTATACAATTCTCACATTCATTAACTAAATCTTACCCAACCCATAAAAAAACATTACCTCAAAGCTTACAAAGATAGGCTTGGGTAGATTGCTCTTTATCTTGAGGGTTTGTATCTCAATTGCAATATATGCCAGAGCATTTTTGCAGCACATTCATTACATGAGCACTGGCTCTCGTAACGAATCGGCAGAAGCCATTACGTGCAAACGAAGACCCGAGGCTACCATGTCAAAACACGTCGCCGCGCCCCCCGCCCCCTCCCCCCCGATGTACTTTCGGTGGACGGCGGCGATCGTAATAAGATGTGCAGCCGGCCCCGGCAATTAAAAGGTTAATGGCCGCGATCGGTGCAAGCACCGACCTCGGATTATACGGTGGGGGTTTTTCTGCAAATGCAAAAACCCCCACACCCGTTGTATGAAGAGGACTCAGCCCTGAGCCCCTCTTCATACCCTCCATATACTCTTTGCCGTATATAGAGCTACGGCGCAGAGCGTTAAGGGGTTAAAGGACATCTACCACCAGGATGAAAGATTGTAAACCAAGCACACTGGTGTGTGTCCCATCTGGCAGGATTTGCACTTCTTTTAGCTTTTTATGTCCTTGTTTTTCCAAAACAAAAAAGGCTTTAAAAATTATGCAAATTGGCTTAAGACTCACCAGGCTCCATTAACATCTATGGAGTCAAGAGCCCCTCAGGATCATGTGCATAATTTTTAAAGCCTTCTTTTTGTAAAAATAAGAGCCTAAGAATCTAGAAGAAGAGCTGATCCTGACAGATGGAGCATACACCTGGTGGTAGGTGTCCTTTTAGCAGTCCCCACAGCCACTCACAGAAAAGGTCACATTGTAGATTTTGTATTCCACAAAAGCCTTAAATGGAAGATGAGGCTCCAAATATGGTCACATGCTCAGACCGTCACATTATCGACATTTCATTACTTGTCAAACTCTTCAGTTCTGGTGTCTACGACTCTCCTGTAGCCAATGAGAAAGCCTCATAGAGAGAAATAGCAGGCTGACGCCTCCGTGTGCTCCCAGCAGCCTCCTTGGCTCAACTCACACACACGTCAATAGGCGTCACATCACAGGATGATTCACCTTCATTATTGGACTTCCACCATTAGTATCTCAGATGGCAGACGTACAATCTGGACCAAATCCTGAACTACCAAAATATGTTGGGAATGAGCAACTATCTAAACTGGTTATCTCCATCTTTAACTCAGTATTAGGGCTGTTTTAGAACCCAGATGCCAGACCCCAAAATGTACTATGCAAAACTAGTCCATTATTCATAAAACTTTGGGAAGTACGGAAAATGCTACAGTTAATGCCCACTCAGGAGAAAGGGACGTCCTTAGTAGCTGATGGAATCCTTCGGGATGGTTCTTGGTTGGTAAAGCAGCTTCCAAGGTTCCAAAACCGGTGGCTCGAAGAGGAACCAGGAAAACGAAAAATTGGGGTCATATCTTATTTCCCTTTCTCGAGATCTCTGCACCTTTGTGAGTCTATTTTGCAACTTATTTGTTTCTTTTTCAAATTAAAGTTTTTTTTGCCCAGAGCTCTTAACCTTTGCCTTTCCTACGCATGGTCGAGCAAGTGGAGAAGTATTGTGCAATTTTTTCGCCCCATATAGGCGCAAATACATGTTTTTAAAACAAAAAAATGGGTGCAAACATTGGAAGAGAGATGAACTACAGACCAGGCTTAGGCTACACGACGAAACTCTGCAGAACCAGACTACTGTAAAAAGTTTACCAAAAATTGTTGCAAATACCCCCAATACCACTCAAAAAGTCACTAAAAAAGGCACATCAGACTAAATGACCCCCATTATGTATATTAGCCCGACACACTGAGCTAGCACATCTTCTAGGACATAAGTCTCAAGAGGATTTCGTGGGCTTAAGGTGCTCAACTTATTTCATGTTGGTCGCAATTGGAAACATCAGAAAATAAAATAACTGTAATCTTCAGCAAAACATTGTATACAGTGTTGATGTTATATATAATATAGATACACTGTTGCAGTGTGAATTCTTAAAAATCAGAGGTCAGGTGTCCTAGAGTGTCCACAATACCGCTTTTACAGGGGAGCTGGGCAAACTACATTATTCTGCATTTAGACGATAAGTAGTTAGGTTATTTTCATCAATGTTTGCTTATACTATCAATAGATAGAGTAGTTTTCAATTTTGTATTTGTGAAAACTTAGAATTTTTCGGACCATGTACAAAAGTATTAAATGTGCATCCATGTTGCAGTATTATTCTCTGATCCTTGGTACTTCCATATAATCGCCCATCTATCTAGTTAGAAACAGAATGCCCTGCCCTTAATGCTTGAAAACTTTACTGTGTGCAAACCCAAAACCCAGACAGCGTTCATCAACAAAACTACTAAGAAAAAGCTTCATAATCCACATGTGCATGTAAACATTCTCACCAATATATCTATCTAAATATCTATATCCAATATCCTACAGATTTGTACCAATTTTTTAAGATGTTATGTTGTATAGCTGAAATAAATATACAAAGAAAAAGACAAAGCAAAGCAAAGCAAAAGAAAAGTTGAAACGGTAAAAAAAAAATTTGGATTAAATACTAATCATTAGTAATTACCATTAAACATGAAGCTGGTGCAATCGTACTGATCAAGAACCAGAAGAGACAACTCAGAATGCCAGAGTCATGTTCTGTACCTAAAATTATTTTTACAATGTAGAAAAACATATTCTTTTGCTACTGTGATGCTACATTGCCATTCCAATATTAAAAAAAGATTTGTCATCACCTTCTTCCTTCAGATACAACTTACCTCACACACATGTGCTTTATCGACTGGCCACAGAGCGGGTCTTAGCCATTAAAATCTTAGGAGGAATATGTATGGACAAAGTTGGCAATACGGTGCAAGAAGAAAGGTGACTTAAAGTAACATATTAATAATGTTTTTGTACTAATTAGACTTGAATTCTAATACATGCGGATCCTGTTCTGCAAACTGCAAGGGCTTGAATATGATAACAATCTAAATGAACAACTAAATTACTTTTTTATTTCTGCGAGCCCTGATTTGACTAACTAGACTTCTTTTTAACTCATGTTTTTGCTGATATACTGTGTGATATATATATATACGATATATAATATGATATATATATATAATCTATATTATATATATGATATATAATACACCATCACGGCCACTTTATGTAGGACACTGTCCACTGCACGT
Source organism: Engystomops pustulosus (assembly GCA_019512145.1). NCBI lineage: Eukaryota > Metazoa > Chordata > Amphibia > Anura > Leptodactylidae > Engystomops > Engystomops pustulosus. The sequence continues at coordinate 224,957,896 of CM033642.1, read as the reverse complement.
TAAACACTTAATTCTAAATACAGCCACTTCACATGGCGGCAATCAGGCTTTGGCAGTAGACATGGTCAAGACATACTTCTGCGTTCAAACGAGCACAGTAAGGGGAAAGAAAGAAAGGTGATTTGAGTGCCTCATCGAACGTGGGCAGGTTGTTGGTGCCGTAAAGGACTGGTCTGAGTAGGATTCAGAAACCTGCCTGATCTACTGGATTTCACGCACAACCATATCAGGTTTACAAGAGGAATGAAGTCCGAAAAAGAAAAACATCCAGTTGGGAGAAGAGTTCTGTGGCGAAAGGCCTTGTTGATGCCAGAGGTGAGGAGAAGGCAGCCTGGTTCGAGCTGATAGAAAGGGCAACAGTGACTCAAAATCGCCACCCGTTACAACCAGGTAGGCAGAAGAGCCATATCTGAACACACACAGTTATGTCGAACTGTGAGGCAGATGGGCTACAGCGGAACAGACAGACCCCAACGAGTCCCGGATGGGTGCACTCCTTTCAGCTAAGAACAGGAACAATGAGGCTATAATTTGCACAGATCAATGCGAAGTTGATAAGTAGTAGATTGGAAAAAACGTTTTTGCCTGGTGCTTGATGAGCTCGATTCTGCTGGGACATTCGGATGGTGAGGGTCAGAATTGGCGTCCAACAACATGAAAGCTGGATACAACCGCCTGTATCAAGGTTCAGGCTCTGGTGGTGGTGTGGGTATGGGTGGTGGAATATTTCTCTGGACTCTTGGCCCCTTGGTACCATATTTGATGGCATTGTTTTGCAACGCCCAGCAGTACCTGAGTATTGTTGCTGCTGACATGTCCATTCCCTTATGACCAACAATGTACCCTACCACTGAGGCACTTTCAGCAAGGATAATGCGCCATTGTCATGAAAGCTGGGAATATCATCTCAGGCACTGGTTTCTTGAACATGACAATGGAGTCACTGTATCAAAGTGGCCGTCCACCAGTTCACCAGATCCAATCCAATAGAGATCATTTGGATGTTGGTGGAACGGTGAGATTCGCATAAATCTATCATGGATGTACAGCCGATCAAATTGCTGGCAACATGTGTGATTGCCATCATGTCATATGGGACAAAATCTCTGAGGAATGCTTCCAGCACCTTATTGAAATCTATGCCACTGAAGAATGAGGCATTTTGAAGCAAAAGGGGGTTGACCAACCCTACTAGCATGATGTACCTAATACAAGTGGACGATGAGTGTATGAATATATATATATATATAGATATTATATCTCAATGCAATACTAGATTGTCAGTCTCCCTGTGGGTGTACCTTCGTTGCCTGTGGCATCCACCAGGGAGACTCTGCGCCTTTGTACAAATGTCTTAGGCCGTGTCCTGAGTGTAAATCCTTTCTATTGTTCCAGTAAAATATATGTACAAGTGAGGATCATTTATTTTTTTGGGTCCCGCATTCAACTTAGGTCCAGTCCTAATTGCTATACAAATTATCCGTTTTTGTTGCTCTAATCAGTCATTCATAGTCATGATTTTATATTAATTATGTAATGCAGTGTTCCACTAGCAGAACAAGATGATAGAACATACTAAATACAGTAAAATTTAATCAAAAAATCATATCATAGGTGTCTAAGGGAATAGTGTGAAATAGGCACGTTTGGGTGTAGGTGATATCGAAAGCCCTTCTCAACATATAGTTCACACATAAGTACACGGGAGGGTGGCAGCGTGGTGTGGTGCTGTGTTGCCCTGAGGGTAGTTAAGCAAAGGTAGATAAAAGTTACAATACATATTCCTCAATGATTTTTTTTTTTTTTTATTTTTTTTTTCCTATGTTTCTATTATGATACCAGTTCCAAATAAAATCAACAAAGCACACGTCACATGACTCCCCCGTCATTCGCATTATACTTTCAAACATTCTTCATTCCTGGTGTCTACGACTCTCCTGTAGTCCAATAGAGCCTCATAGAGAGAAATAGGTCAGGGCTACGCCTCCGTGTGCTCCAGCAGCCTCCTTGGCTCAACTCACCACACGTCAATAGGCGTCACATCACAGGATGATTCACTTCATTATGGGACTTCCACCTTAGTATCATCTCAGATGGCAGACGTACAATCTGGACCAATCCTGAACTAACCAAATATGTTGGAATGAGCAACTATCTAAACTGGTTATCCTCCATTTATAACCAGTATTAGGGCTGTTTTAAACCCAGATCCAACCCCAAAATGTCCTATGCAAACTAGTCCATTATTCATAAACTTTTGGAAGTAAGCGAAAAGGCTACAGTTATTGCCCACTCAGGAGAAAGGGGGACGTCCTTAGTAGCTGATGAAATCCCTCGGGATGGTTCTGGTGTTGGTAGCCAGCTTTCCAGGTTTCCAAAACCGGGTGGCTCGAAGAGAACTGTATAATAGAAACATATGGAAAAAAAAAATAAAAAAAAAAAAAAATCAGTGAGGAATATGTATTGTACTTTTATCTACCTTTGCTTAACTAACCGCTAAGGGCAACCAGCACCACCCACCCTGCCACCCTCCCTGTATTTGGTGAACTATATTTGATGAGGGCTTTCGATGATCGCCTTCGACCCAAAACGTGCCTTTCACACTATTCCCTTAGACACCTATGTATGTTTTTTGATTCATTTTACTGTATTTATATGTGTCTATCACTGTTTCTGCTGTGGACACTCCATTACATATTAATATAAAATATGACTATGAATAGATGATTAGAGCAACAAAAACGGATAATTTGTATAGCAATTAGGACTGGACTCAAGTTGAACGACCAAATATGATCCCAACTTGTACATATTTTTACTGAACAATAGGAAAGGATTTACACTCAGGACACTGGCCTAAGACATTTGTACAGCGCAGGTCTCCTGGTGGATCCACAGGCACGAAGGAACACCCACAGGGAGGACTGACAACTTTATATGCATTGAGATTATATCTATATATATATATATATATTACACTCATCGCCACTTTATTAGGTACATCATGCTAGTAAGGGTTGGACCCCCTTTTGCCTTCAGAACCTGCCTCATTCTTCGTGGCATAGATTCAATAAGGTGCTGGAAGCATTCCTCAGAGATTTTGTCCATATGACATGATGGCAATCACACAGTTGCCGCAGATTTGTCGGCTGTACTCCATGATATGCGAATCTCACCGTTCCACCACACTCCCAAAGATTCTCTATTGGATTGAGATCTGGTGACTGTGGAGGCCATTTGAGTAGCAGTGAACTCCATTGTCATGTTCAAGAAACCATCTGAGATGAGATTCCAGCTTTATGACATGGCGCATATCCTTCTGAAAGTAGCCATCAGATGTTGGGTACATTGTTGGTCATAAAGGGATGGACATGGTCAGAGCAACAATACTCAGTATGCTGTGGCGTTGCAACAATGCTCAATCATGGTACCAAGGGGCCCAAAGAGCCAAGAAATATTCCCCACACCATACACCACCACCCCACCAGAGCCTGAACCTTGATACAAGGCAGGTGGATCCATGCTTTCATGTTGTTGACGCCAAATTCTGACCCTACCATCCGAATGTCTCAGCAGAACTCGAGACCATCAGACCAGGCAAAAACGTTTTTCCAATCTCTACTATCAATGTCGCCAATTCGATAGCTTGTGCAATTATAGCCTCATTTTTCCTGTTCTTAGCTGAAAGGAGTGCACCCAACCCGGTGTGGTCTTCTGCTCCGCTGTAGCCCATCTGCCTCAAGTTCGACATACTGTGGTGTTCGAATGCTCTTCTGCCTACCTTGGTTGTAACGGGTGGCGATTTGAGTCACTGTTGCCTTTCTATCAGCTCGAACCAGTCTGCCCATTCTCCTCTGACCTCTGGCATCAACAGGCCATTTCCGCCCACAGAACTGCTTCTCACTGGATGTTTTTCTTTTTCGGACCTCATTCTCTTGTAAACCCTAGATATGGTTGTGCGTGAAATCCCAGTAGATCAGGCAGGTTTCTGAATTACTCAGACCAGTCCTTCTGGCACCAACACCATGCCACGTTCAGAGGCACTCAAATCACCTTTCTTCCCCCTATCGATGCTCGTTTTGAACTGCAGAAGTTGTCTTGACCATGTCTACATGCCTAAATGCCTGATTGCCGGCCATGTGATGGCTGTATTGAAATTAAGTGTTAACGTGCAGTGGACAGGTGTACCTAATAAAGTGGCCGGTGAGTGTGTATATATAAGTATCTATATATATATATATAATTATATATATATATTATATATATCTCTATATAACATATATATACACACATACACAGTATATAACAAAAAACATAGTTAAAAAGAAGTCCTTTCAAATTCTAGGGTCTAGGTAAAAAAAAAAAGTAATTTATGTTCATTTAAGATTTTATCAATTTCAAGCCTTGCAGTTCTGCAGAAGACAGGAGCCGCATGTATTAGATTTCAAGTCAATTAGTACAAAAACATTATGTAATGTGTTACTTAAGTCACTTTCTCTTTGCAACCGTATTGCAACTTTTCCATACATTACTTCCTCCTAGAATTTGTAAAGTGGCTAAGACCCTCCTGGGAGCCAGTCTATATAAAGCCGACATGGTGTGAGGAAGTTGTATCTGAAGGAAGAAGGTGAGACATCTTTTGTTATATTGGGAATGGCAATGTAGCATCACAGTAGAAAAAGAAGTATGTTTTCTACATTGTCTTTCTAGGTACAAGAACATGACTTCCTGGCAGATACTGAGTTGTCTCTTTCTGGTTCTTGGATCAGTACAGATTGGCACAGCTTCATTTTATGGTAATTTACCAATGATTAGTTTAATCCAAATTTTTTTTTTACCTTTCAACTTCTTCTTTGCTTTGCTTTGCTTTGCTTTTTCTTGTATATTTTATTCATCATACAACATAACAGCTTAAATTGGAAAATTCTGTAGGATATTGGGATAGATATTTAGATAGATAGATTGGTGGAAATGTTTACATGCACATGTGGAGTGATGAAGCTTTTTTCTTAGAGTTTGTTGGATGAACGCTGTCTGGGTTTTGGGATTTTGCACACAAGTACAAGTTTTCAAGCACATAGGGCTATTTTCTGTTTCTAAACTAGATAGATGGGCAGATATATATGAAGTACAAGGATAAGATGATACTGCACATAGATGCACATTTTATACTTTGTGACATGTCCGAAAAATTCTAAGTTTCACAATAATACAATGACTACTCTATATTGATAGTATAAGCTAAACATTGATGATAAATAACTACTATCTGTCTATAAATGCAGAATAAATGGTAGTTTGCCAGCTCCCATGTAAAAGCGGTATTGTGGACAGCTCTAGAACACTGACCTCTGATTTTTATAGAATTCACACTGCAACAGTGTATCTATATTATATATAAAACATCAACATGTATCACAATGGTTATTGCTGAGATTACGAAGTTATTTTTATGTTTCTGATGGTTTCCAAATTGTGACCAACTGAAAATAGAGGTGAGCACCTAGGCACCAAATTCTCTTGAGCACTTGTCTAGAAGAATGTGCTAGGCTCAGTGTGTCGGGCTAATATACATAATGGGGGTCATTTCGTCTGATGTGCCTTTTTTAGTGACTTTTTGAGCGTATTGGGGTATTTGCACAATTTTTGGAAACTTTTTATAGTAGTCTGCCGGAGTTCGTCGTGTAGCAGTAATCCTGGTCTGTATTTCTCCTGCTTCCAGATGTTTGCACCCTATTTAACATGTATTTGCGCCTATATGGGCGAAAAAAAATTGCACAATAACTCGCCACTCCTGACCATGCGTAGGAAAGGCAAAGGTAATAAGGCGCAAAAAAAACTTAGTTGTTTTTTTTTCTTTTTTTTTTTTTTTGTTTTTTTGTTTTTTTTTTTTTTTTTTTTTTTTTTTTTTTTTTTTTTTTTTTGTTTTTTTTTTTTTTTTTTATTTTTTTTTTTTTTTTTTTTTTTTTTTTTTTTTTTTTTTGTTTTTGAAAAAGACAAATAAGGTGCAAAATTAGACTCACAAAAGGTGCAAGAAGAGCTCAGAGAAGGGGGAAATAAGATTAATGACCCCAATGTTTTCTTTTTCCTTGTTACCATTCACTCTATGATCCCTTTACACAGATGGCGTGGAGGAGCTGGATAATAATCTTATCCTCAGTTCAGTTCAGGAAGCAAAGAAGCTGGTAGATGCTGCCTACAAGCGCACCCGAGATGTGTAAGGCTTATAACATACAAAAATCATATCTTATTATTAAAATATAATATAAAGTTCATTATCAAATGGAGGTTTAACATACAAATTATAAATCGCATTGACATCATTGGAGATTTGATGTTATACATTACAGTCAGTTAGGCAGGTATCTGTTATCCATGCGGTTTTTTCAAAGGAGGAAAAGTACTGAAGCCACCGTCATTTTTTCCAGTCAAAAATGCATGTGTAAAGGAGACCTGACGGAAGATGACAGATGACATCAAAATTACCATAATGTCAATGGGATTTTTAACATATATGTTAAACCTCTGTTCTTTACTTTTATTAACAGAGGTAAGGAACAAATGTTTCAACAGTAGTGTGAACTGAGCCTAATATATCATTTCTAAAATCAAGCCTCAGACTCTTCACACTACTATTTGTCTGATTTAGTTTACTATGTAATCATCAAGATTATAATATCATTTAGTGCAGCCTTGTAATAATAAGTACTGAAAACATCTTTTAATTCGATGATTTTTACGTTAAGCCTTAAAGAGCGTCTTAGAAGCAGAACTTTGAGTCCATCTGATGTCATGACGTACTTCAAGCAGCCTGTGGCAACAAGCAGAACCTTCATCCGATCCGCTGACTACATCGAAACTAGCCTTCAACTCCTGACCGAGAAGGTTCGAAGCATCTACAGTCGACCTTTCAACATCTCAGGTAAAGGCAGGGGTGAACCTAAACTCTGAAAGTATCTGCGATAACAACCTCCTGCGGCAGAAAGTACCATAGTCTCACTGCTCTTACAGTATAGAACCTTTGTCTATGGTGTTGGTAGGACCTCCTCTCCTCTAGAAGTAGAGGATGCCCCCTTGTCCTGGTCACAGGCCTCCACAATGCAGCAAAAATAATTATTTCAAATGTGTTAAACAACTTCTTTTGCTGAACTTTCCTTTATTCCAGTAAATCTTTCCAATAATCTTGAACTAATTTCTGACATCTGTTGGGAGCTGTAGCTGACAAGCTTGTTAGATGAATAAGTATTACATAATATTTTCATGCTTTTTACAGACTTGCTGACAGTCAACCAGATAGACATGTTACATAAGGTTTCTGGATATGCTTTTTTACATCTTCCGAAAACTTGTCCTGCAAGCCGGTATAGAACCTTTACAGGAGAGTGCAACAACAGGTGAGAAGAAGAATGAAAAGTTATGGTCACCATAAAACTTTTTTCTTATTGTTTCATGGATTACCCAACTTCCATTGTAAGTATCGGTCAGGAATCTGTCTGGTATATACTGACAACAGAAGGAAAAGTGTGGCCCCAGCATAAATGTTTCTATGATACTATGAATATGTGAAGATGTTTGTATGAGAACTCTGAATAAGACATGGTGGGACCATGGGGACAGAGAGGTGTCAGGAAAAAAAAAGTTCTCTTTTCACATTAATATACACTGCAGTTCGAGATCATTGACACCAATATTTGTTTCTTTAGGAGGTTTCCAAACTTTGGAGTTTCTAGAAGGCCGTACACACGTTTGCTACCAGCTCGGTATGAAGATGGGAGAGAGCTCCCTCAAGGCTGGACAGAAAATAGACCGATCAATGGCTTCACTTTACCCCTGGTGAGTTATCAGCCTGACCAGAGCCACATGTGATTAGTGGTCTGGAACCCACTTGTGTTTCATAGTGACATAGAATCTCCTCTGCAGTTGTTGAAATACAATAACCACAGATGTTCCCACCATAAGAGTGTGTGCCAACCACATGCTCTACCGTAACAGAGTGTATGCATACCAATGTTCCCCAAACACTGTGTGCCACCACATGTTGTCCCCAATAACACGCGTGCCTACCACATGTTCCTCATACTAACAGTGTTGCCTACCACATGTTCCTCATAACAGTGTTTGCCTACCACATGTTCCTCCAAACAGTGTTTGCCACCACATGTTCCCCATAACAGTGTTTGCCCTACCACATGTTCCTCAAACAGTGTGCTACCACATGTTTCCCAAACACGCGTGACCTACCACAGTTCCCATAACACTGTGTTTGCCTACCACATGTTCCCCATAACACGTGTGCCTACACATGTTCCCCCATAACACTGTGTGCCTACCACATGTTCCTCCAGTAACCACGTGTTTGTACCTACACATGTTCCCCCATAACAGTGTTGCCTACACATGTTCCCCCCATAACCGTGTGCCTACCACATGTTTCCCTTATAACACTGGTGTGCCTACCACATGTTCCCCATAAGTGTGACCTACCACATGTTCCCCACAGTGTTGCTAACACCGTTCCCCCATAACAGTGTTTGCCTACCACATGTTCCTCCATAACAGTGTGCCTACCACATGTTTCCCCATAACACTGCGTGCCTACCACATGTTCCCCCATAACACTGTGTGCCTACCCACATGTTCCTCCAGTAACAGTGTTGTACCCCTACATGTTCCCTCCATAACAGTGTTGCCTAACACATGTTCCCCCCATAAACGCGTGTGCCCTACACACATGTTCCCTCAATAACACTGTGTGCTACCACATGTTCTCCCATAAGTGTGCCTACCACATTGTTCCCCACAGTGTTGCCTACACCTGTTCCCCCATAACAGTGTTGCCTACCACATGTTCCCCCATACACTGTGTGGCTACCACATGTTCCCCCATAAACACTGTGTGCACCTACCACATGTTCCCCCATAACACTGTGTGCTACCACAATGTTCCTCCATAACAGTGTGTACCTACACATGTTCCCCATATAAGTGTTGCCTACCACATGTTCCCCCATAACACTGTGTGCCTACCACATGTTCCTCCATAACAGTGTGTACCTACCACATGTTCCCCCATATAAGTGTTTGCCTACCACATGTTCCCCCATAACAGTGTGCCTACCACATGTTCCCTTATAACACTGTGTGCCTACCAAATGTTCCTCCATAAGTGTGTACCTACCACATGTTCCCCCATAACAGTGTTTGCCTACCACATGTTCCCCCATAACAGTGTGCCTACCACATGTTTCCCCATAACACTGCATGCCTACCACATGTTCCCCCATAACACTGCGTGCCTACCACATGTTCCCCCATAACACTGTGTGCCTACCACATGTTCCCTCATAACAGTGTGCCTACCACATGTTTCCCCATAACACTGTGTGCCTACCACATGTTCCCCCATAACACTGTGTGCCTACCACATGTTCCCCTATAACAGTGTTTGCCTACCACATGTTCCCCCATAACAGTGTGTGCCTACCACATGTTTCCCCATAACACTGCGTGCCTACCACATGTTTCCCCATAACACTGCGTGCCTACCACATTTTCCCCCATAACACTGCGTGCCTACCACATGTTCCTCCATAACAGTGTGTACCTACCACATGTTCCCCCATAACAGTGTTTGCCTACCACATGTTCCCCCATAACAGTGTGCCTACCACATGTTTCCCCATAACACTGCGTGCCTACCACATGTTCCCCCATAACACTGTGTGCCTACCACATGTTCCCCCATAACACTGCGTGCCTACCACATGTTCCCCCATAACACTGTGTGCCTACCACATGTTCCCCCATAACACTGTGTGCCTACCACATGTTCCCCCACAACAGTGTGCCTACCACATGTTTCCCCATAACAGTGTGTGCCTACCACATGTTCCCCCATAACACTGTGTGCTTACCACATGTTCCCCCATAACAGTGTGTGCCTACCACGTATTCCCCCATAACAGTGTGTGTCTACCACATGTTTCCCCATAACAGTGTGTACCTGTCACACATGCTCCAATAACAATGCCAACCACAGGTTCTACAACAGTAATGTGCGCTAGCCACATTGGTTATGCAACATCCCCCACCGGGGCCTAGTGTTTTCTTGGGGCCTGGAGGCAGCCTGGGCCCAGAATACCGAAGTGGCTGGTGGTTGCGGCCTAGGCACGCTAGTGTCACGCTGCCTGGTATGAGGACCGGAGGGCTGTCCCACAGCCTGGCAGGTAGGTCTCCAGCAGGGTGGTGTTGGCAAGAAATTATATGGAGGGAGAGGCTGATGTACTGGTTCTCCCTGGGGCAGTCCTTAGAGTCTTTAGTATGTGTCCCTGGTAGATAGACGGGGCGCCATTGATGGTGATACAGCGGTAGCAGGGACCAGACGTAGGCAATGTTGTGCATAAAAGTAACTTACAGTTCTTTATTCAACCAACGGTAACAACACACCAAACGATTCTGTATAAGTGTAGTACTGGAGTGATCTTGGAGAGGAACCTCAGGAGTTGTGTCACCAGCCTGGATGCAGGGGCAGGCTGGGATGTAGCTGTGTCCAATCCTGGAAGCTGCAGCTTTTAATACTGAGAATATTCAGTATCAGTCTGTGTGAAGTTGATGAGGCCTAGGAGGCCTGTGTGCATGTGCTCTCAGCTCCTCCTGTGCTGAGAGCTTTATCTCAAGAGATCTGCTCACTAGCAGAGCTGGGCCTGAAGAGAGATAACTCCTCCCCTGACTAAGAGTTTAGTTAATCCCTAGTCAGGAGTTCTCCTCCTCCAATCACACTCCAGTTACAATAGTGGAACATCATTGGATGATAACATAACATTGCTGTAACCCTTGCCTATCCAGGCAAAAGAAATCTACCGCTGCTCAAATACCTCTATATGTACTGGGTAGTGAAAGGGCTTATTCGCAACTACTCCTCTGCCATGCGCATTGGCAGGGACGTTGCAGTTCTATATGTATGTAGCATTTCTGTTGTTATTTCCCTAATAGAAAACCTAAAGAAATAAGTTAAGAAATAAGTTAAGTTATAAGTTATTTGGAATTGATGGTAAATTATTTTCCATAATAATTTTTTTGTTTTATCGTAGGCAAGAGCTGTGTCCAATCAAATTATCCAATTCCCAGAGAGGGAACAAACCCTAGACAGACAGCGATCTCTCATGTTCATGCAGTGGGGACAGTGGATTGATCATGACCTTGACCTTGCACCAGAAACACCATCAAGATCATCCTTCTTGAAAGGCATTGACTGTGATCACAGCTGTGCCCGGGAGCTGCCATGTTTTCCTCTAAGGGTAACTCTTAAACAGTTGTGTTAATTACTTAGAAACAGACTGTGCAAAAGATTTAGGAATGCGTGATGGAAATGCTGAAGTAACAATGCTTTTCCACCAAAACAGAAAATGCGTAGAAAATGCTAAACAAAACAGAAACCTAAATGGCATGAATATTTGATGTGTCCAGCCGCCAAACCCTGATCTCAGCTTCAATGAGTCTCTCTCAGGTTAGATTAAAGGGATTTTATAGGAATTCTGGGAAAACCTGTTGAGGTCAGGGCAGGGGTGGCAAAAAAAGAAAGAAGTACTTACCCTGCTTCTGGATTCCGGCCCTGTGTTGGGTTGGAAGTTCCAGGATTCCCTGACCTGCTTTGGCCTCCTTGGACCTGGGGACAGCAACAGAAGTAACATTCTGTGGTCAAAGGAAGTGATGTCCAGTGGTCCCGGGGGGGGGGGGGGGGGGCATTCATTGACTGAAGCGGGTTATTTTTTGACATCCCTGTCTCAGCTCTCATAGGATTTTCAAAAATTCTTGGAAACTCCCTTTAACGGTTGAGTAATTTTAAAAACTGTGTGCAAGTGTAAGTCTTTAGATTTGTTCTTTGTTAATTAATTTTAGACTTTGATAATTGATTAAATAAACAATTACCGTAACACTTCTATTATTTAAAACATTCCTACTTTACTACATTACTGCATTTTTGATAAATCAAGTTAAAAAGAATGATCATGAATACATTCACTTTCGGTGAGCCTATGGGGCTTATTTAGTGTAGTCCGCAGCCGTCCTTTCGTTGGTCTTTCTGACGTTTTCGGAATTTGCGGCGCTGTGACAGGTATTTAACTGGGGATTATGTTGCACACGATTGGATTTTGGCGCAGCGGCGCCAGCTTTCATGCAACAGGAATGGGGGGGGGGGCATGGTGTCGGACAATCCGACTGATTCGGACTGAGCACGGGATTTAACTTTCAAATTGTGTTGCAAGATCAAGCACTTAGATGCACCAGGAAGAAGAAGGTGAACTCCGTCGGACCTGAGTGGGTAAGCGACACATGCAGGATATCGGGCGCACAATCTTAGTGAATCTTAGTGCATGGTCGTCGGACAATGCACTTCCTGTGAACTCCTTCGGACCGGTAAGTAAATGTGCCCCTATGTGTTGGCCATGCATTGGAATCTTCTCCCAAAGGGACCATTCAAGTAGACCTTAAACACGTAAGTTTGGCCATGTTAACAGACAAAAACATCATTATATCCTTTGTTTGATCCAGTTAATAAATCAAATTACGAAATGCTGTAAATTACAAAATTAACCATCATTATGGTATCACAGTGAAGGTCAATAAAATGTGAATGAAATTCTATAATGTGCTTAACTTCACAGATCCCTCCAAATGACCCGCGGATAAGAAACCGCAGTGACTGTATACCGCTTTTCCGCTCAAGTCCCGCTTTTCAACAAGGTTCAATTGTACGTGAACAAATGAATATCCTCACGTCATACATTGATGCCAGTCAAGTATACGGCAGTGATAATGACTTGGCCAGAAGATTACGTGACAACACCAATCAGCTGGGTCTCATGGATATCAATAGAAACTTCAATGATAATGGACGTCCATACCTACCTTTCAGTACCAATGGAAAGGAAGAAGATTTCTGTCTGCAGACTAATAAGACATCTGGTCTTCCTTGCTTTTTAGCTGGTAAGTAATTTATTGTTGTCTATAATCCCTCTATTTTCATGCTTTATATGTAGCAGTAGCATATAATTCTCACTAAATTCTACTAATTCTGGCCACAGCTGAAAAGGACAAAACATATAAAGTGGGAGTATTAACAATCTCGAAGGTAAAAGACAATCCTGCAAAAAGAATAAACAACTTTTTCTTTGAGGTGATGGTCGTGTCAGCGAGCAGCCGGGACTAACAGCATTTCACACACTCTTTGTGAGAGAACACAATCGCATAGCGACAACATTGCGAAGGATGAATCCGCGTTGGAGTGGAGAGGTACTTTTCCAAGAAGCCAGGAAAATAGTTGGTGCCCTTACACAGGTAAGAAATTCTTTTGGTCTAGACGACATCCTAGAAACTGAATAGACTACGATTGAAAATTTACCAAACTGCACCAAATCTGCCGGCCTATATCTCTATGTTTTCATAGTTTTGCTCAGGATTTTAAGATATCTTTTTTTAATGTTATAGCTATTAACAGATACAGATTGTATATTGTAACATTTGCTTTTTTTTTCTCTCCAGAAAATAAATTACAAAGATTGGCTTCCCCTGCTGTTAGGGTCTTCTATGTCCCGGACAGTTCCTGCATATTGTGGTTACAATGAAAGTGTGAACCCAGGAGCATCTAATGTGTTCAGTTTGGTCTTTCGTATGGGCCACACGATGATCCAGCCATTTATTTATCGCCTGGTCGATGGCTATCGGACCTCACCAAGCTTGCCCCCAGTCCCCCTGCACCTTACATTCTTCAACACATGGAGAGTTGTAAGAGAAGGTACATAAATACACTTTGACCCTAGGTGTAAGCTTCAGGTCTTCGGACCAATGATTTCTGGGTATGAGTCAACTTCTTGTTATAATGTCTGATATGCCATCATTTTGTGGCGTAAAGTTGTTTGCTGGCTTATGTGCAATATTGTCTAGCATCATTATTCTTTATGTTACATTTTTCAATGTTCATGAGCAAAGTGCAATCAAGGCTGTGATAGGACACTTAAAGGGGTTATCTGGGTTTGAAAAACATGGCGGCTTTTTTCCAAAAAGTGCTTTTCTCCTGACCATGGTAAGTGTGTGGTATTACAACTAAGCTCCTTTCATTTATGACTTGGAAAAAAGCAACATGTTTTTCAACCCCTGGATAAGTAACAGTGCCATGTCACTGGGATGCTGGTACCACAGGTTGAGAGGCTACAGGATAGCGGTTGTCTTATTACATCAAATAAAGGTAACCTTAAAGGGATATTCTCGTCTGGGCACTCACATTCAGTTTAATTAATCTGCCATATGTAAACATTTCTTCAATTAGATGTTATTAAAAAAAATGTTCCTGTGTGAAGATAATTTCTCATAAATGTAGCCATGTTGTCCCTTAGAAACAAGATGGCTTCCTCGGATACGGCCACCTCTGCTGGAGTGAGTGCACAAAGAAACGAAAGGTTTTTGTATATAAAATGTCCGGGAGTTATTGTATGTCGCACAGCCGTCCTATAATAATGATCGCTGAATACATGTGGTCAGGTAGGACTCTTTAGCGCAAGTCTGGCCACCGCTGCCAGAGTGTGACGTGGTCGTAACCGAGGAAGCTATCTCGTTTCTAAGGGACAACATGGCTACATTTATGAGAAATTATCTTCACACAGGAACATTTTTTTTATTAACATCCAATTGAAGAAATGTTTTCATAAGGTAAATGAATTTAATTAAATGTAAATGCCAGATGGGAAAAACCCTTTAAATTAGACTGAAAGATTGTGCAATTGGATAAAAATGTAGCCTGTTTTATGTAAAAAAAAGTGGTATAAATTTGTCATTCCCAAAAATGTAATTCAAATATGTCATTAAACCTTCTTTATTACAGGAGGCATTGACCCTCTTCTTCGAGGACTTATGGCAAATCAAGCAAAAACGGACAGGCAAACCAGATCTTGGTTGATGAACTCCGAGAACATCTCTTTGAGTTGTTCAAACGTATTGGCCTCGATTTAGGAGCCATCAATATGCAGCGCGGCCGAGAACACGGATTACCAGGTATTTAAAAGGGCACCTATAATGCTTCTGTACTCTAACTTAAAGTACTCTATCCATGTAGACAAACATCTGATGTCTTATATAGGATACCAGATGAGGGTCATGCAGGTACTATTGTTACTACTTAGTAGTCCATATTACA
Source organism: Engystomops pustulosus (assembly GCA_019512145.1). Lineage (NCBI taxonomy): Eukaryota > Metazoa > Chordata > Amphibia > Anura > Leptodactylidae > Engystomops > Engystomops pustulosus. Next base: position 224,942,706 of record CM033642.1, on the reverse strand, counting down.
ATATGACATATGTAATAAATATTGTTTTTCCTTTTCCATAGGGTATAATACATGGAGAAGATTTTGTGGATTGTCTGAACCCCGCAATACAGAGGAATTAGCACAGGTTTTGAGGAACAGGCCACTGGCTGAAAAATTCATGTCACTTTATGGCACGCCTCAAAATATTGACATCTGGATGGGGGCTGTTGCCGAGCCTTTGCTGTCAAATGCTAGAGTTGGTGAACTGTTAGCCTGTTTAATTGGGAACCAGTTCGTAGAAGCCCGCATGAGACCGGTGAGTACACCACATGATAAATCTATTGTATTTCCACATACAGACACCAGGGGCGAAGTTGGTTCTGCTCACACACCGATGACAGCAGAAAAGACTGCAAACACAGGCAGGAATAGGACTCTGCTCTGAAATCTGTGGCTCAGGCAGTTAGCTCATACACAGCACCATGAATATGCCACCACCATGAACACATGCCTCCAAACAACGTTCGTGTAGGTCTCAGTGCCTGCAGAGTACAGGCTGGTAGTGTGTATCGGCGAAGGTTCCCATACCATCAATGGTTGGAGCGTTTTGGCTTGGTGCAGATGTAGCGGTTAATGAAGATGCAGTGACCATTCATATACATTTTCACTTTTCATGTCTCAGATTCTACTATAGAAATCGTCAGATTCACAGCACTCAGAGGAACGTCTTAAACAGAGTGACAATGTCTCGAATCATCTGCGACAACACCAGAATCACCCAAGTTCCTCAGAATGTGTTTGTAGCAAACGCCTTCCCAAGAGATTTTGTAAATTGCACCCAGATAAGACCTTTTGATCTAAGCCCATGGAGGAGAAGGAAGAGCGGATCAGGTATGAGGGTCATTTACATTCTCATCCTTGTTAATGTTTTATTTGGGATCCTTTCTGATCTATTTTCTAACAGATCCTGGCTCCAGGTTTCTGGAATTTTCTTCGAAATAAGATTTCCTTTGGTGGAAATATTCCTTTGGTTGAACATGACCTTTCATACCTGACCTCTTGTCATACAGTGTCATGGTTTTGTGCCATCTATCTTATTTGTGCCTATCTTTTTGGGGGGTGGGAGGAGACGCCTTCAATTATAATTTTTGTTTTATCATTTTGTGTTTCAGAAGTTGAAGATGCTGAAGATTAAAAGAGTTACAGATGTTTTTATGGGGATTTAACGAAATCTCATTTCTGCGAATGATTATTACCAAGGAATCGGAAGCGAGTGTAACTTTCTAATATACTGTCGGGGCCTCAGAGATTGCAGCATGTATGAGGATGACAATTTACATAGCTTTTACCTGTATACTGCTGACTCAAATTTAATAAACTACATAACTTTATTCACGATTCTGTGGACGCATTGGCTTTACACCCCTGCTTCATCTACCTTAGGGTTTCTTTCTCTTCGCCAAATCAAAGGAAAGATGTCTGCATTTTTTACCATACAGTACTGTTAGGTAGCAGCCATGAAGATCCGTGTAACCATGCAATTGTGTATGTTTTAGTAGCAGCAGGACTGTGTGATATGGGATTATATTCTAGGTTTGCGGATTACCCCAAGTACACTGGAGGGGGAGGGGGGTATGTTCCTTACACTGCTGTGCTCTTTGCTCTGTCTAGTTGGACAGAAAATGCAATACATAAAATATTTGTGTGCTTATTGACTAATGAACCAACTTATCAGTTCTTGGTCAAACACTGAAGTTTTGTTTTTGTGCAAAAAAATGGGAAGTGCACAAAGGTAAAACTGGTTATGCAAAAAACTTAATGCATAAAAAAGAGTCAGTGAATGGCTACAGTACATGTCCACAACACGTAAAACCGTCCCGTGCAGGTCACTCACTGTCTGTATGTGGTCCATGCCAAAGTCTACATATCTAACATTTAGAGAAGTACAAGAAAAAGTACTTATCCCAATAAAACTCCCACAGGCTTTATACTACGGGGAGGTAAGTCCCAGATGAGGGTAGGCATTGTAACCCATTAGCTCAGTTGTATAGTCCATAAACTATAGACTTTACTATAGTATCAAGTCATCATAGTACACACTAGGGGTCAACATTGTCTAAGAAATGCAGGTGACTGCCTGAGTAGGTAGATCAGGAACCGCATTGCTGTTTAGCTCTGCCGAGTATTTAGCATCAGTAACGTGTTAATGAGTCTACACTTGTAAAATCCATCGCCCCAAATTGATATGAACAACAGTGTTGTTGGCGCCATAGGCCTCATCAACTACCTAGGTTTAAAGGGGAAGCTTCATGCCTCCAGTAAGGGCCACCACTACTGTTTGCTTAATGGAGGGCCAACAACAACACCAACACACAATAGAGGGCCATCACACAACACAGCATCATCAAAACAGAGGCCATCCAACATAGATGGACAACACAACACACAACATAGAGGGCCATCACACAACATAGAGGGCCATCACACAACATAGAGGGCCATCACACAACATGGAGGGCCAACACACAACATAGAGGGCCTTCACACAACATAGGGGGACAACACAACACACAACATAGAGGGACAACACAACACACAACATAGAGGGACAACACACAACATAGATGGACAACACAACACATACATGGACAACATTTTGTGGATTGTCTGAACCCCGCCAATGCGGATAAGAAACCGCAGTGACTGTATACCGCTTTTCGCTCAAGTCCCGCTTTTCAACAAGGTTCAATTGTACGTGAACAAATGAATATCCTTACGTCATACATTGATGCCAGTCAAGTATACGGCAGTGATAATGACTTGGCCAGAAGATTACGTGACAACACCAATCAGCTGGGTCTCATGGATATCAATAGAAAAATTCAATGATAATGGACGTCCATACCTACCTTTCAGTACAATGGGAAGGAAGAAGATTTCTGTCTGCCAGACTAATAAGACATCTGGTCTTCCTTGCTTTTAGCTGGTAAGTAATTTATTGTTGCTATAATCCCTCTATTTTCATGCTTTATATGTAGCAGTAGCATAAATTCTCACTAAATTCTACTAATTCTGGCCACAGCATGAAAGGACAAAACATATAAAGTGGGAGTATTAACAATCTCGAAGGTAAAAGACAATCCTGCAAAAAGAATAAACAACTTTTTCTTTGAGGTGATGGCGTGTCAGCGAGCAGCCGGGACAACAGCATTTCACACACTTTTGTGAGAGAACAAATCGCATAGCGACAACATTGCGAAGGATGAATCCGCGTTCGTGGAGTGGGAGAGGTACTTTTCCAAGAAGCCAGGAAAATAGTTGGTGCCCTTACCAAGGTAAGAAATTCTTTTGGTCTAGACGACATCCTAGAAACTGAATAGACTACGATTGAAAATTTAACAACTGCACCAAATCTGCCGGCCTATATCTCTATGTTTTCATAGTTTTGCTCAGGATTTTAAGATATTTTTTTTAAGTATAGATTAACAGATACAGATTGTAGATGGTAACATTTGCTTTTTTTTCTCTCCAGAAAATAAATACAAAGATTGGCTTCCCTGCTGTTAGGGTCTTCTATGTCCCGGACAGTTCCTGCATATTGTGGTTACAATGAAAGTGTGAACCCAGGAGCATTATGTGTTAGTTGGTCTTTCGTATGGGCCACACGATGATCCAGCCATTATTTATCGCTGGCGATGGCTACCGGACCTCACCAAGTGCCCCCAGTCCCCGCCACCTACATTCTTCAACACATGGAGAGTTGTAAGAGAAGGTACATAAATACCTCTTGACCCTAGGTGTAAGCTTCAGGTCTTCGGACCAATGATTTCTGGTATGAGTCAACTTCTTGTTATAATGTTTATGCCATCATTTTGTGGCGTAAAGTTGTTTGCTGGCTTAGTGCATATTGTCTAGCATCATTATTCTTTATGTTACATATTTTCAATGTCATGAGCAAAGTGCAATCAAGGCTGTGATAGGACACTTAAAGGGGTATCTGTGGTTTGAAAAACAGGGCGGCTTTTTCCAAAAAGTGCTTTTCTCCGACCATGGTAAGTGTGTGGTATTAAACTAAGCTCCTTTCATTTATGACTTGGAAAAAGCAACATGTTTTCAACCCTGGATAAGTAAACAGTGCCATGTCAATGGAGTGCTGTACCACAGGTTGAGAGGCTACAGGATAGCGGTTGTCTATTACATCAAATAAAGGGACCTTAAAGGGATTTCTCGTCTGGGCACTCACAATTCAGTTTAATAATCTGCCAATGTAAACATTCTTCAATTAGATGTTATTAAAAAAAATGTTCCTGTGTGAAGATAATTTCTCATAAATGTAGCCATGTGCTTAGAAACAAGATGGCTTCTCGTGGTACGGCCACCTCTGCTGGAGTGAGTGCACAAGAAACGAAGGTTTTGTATATAAAATGTCCGGGAGTTATTGTATGTCGCACAGCCGTCCTATAATAATGATCGCTGAATACATGTGGTCAGGTGGTAGGACTCTTTAGCGCAAGTCTTGGCCACCGCTGCCAGAGTGTGACGTGGTCGTACCGAGGAAGCTATCTCGTTTTAAGGGACAACATGGCTACATTTATGAGAAATTATCTTCACACAGGGAACATTTTTTTTATAACATCCAAGTGAAGAAAATGTTTTCATAAGGTAAATGAATTTAATTAAATGTAAATGCCAGATGGGAAAAACCCTTTAAATTAGACTGAAAGATTGTGCAATTGAGATAAAAAGTAGCCTGTTTTATGTAAAAAAAGTGTGGATAAATTTGTCATTCCCAAAAGTGTAATTCAAGTATGTCATTAAACCTTCTTTATTACAGGAGGCATTGACCCTCTTCTTCGAGGACTTATGGCAAATCAAGCAAAACTGAACAGGCAAAACCAGATCTTGGTTGATGAACTCCGAGAACATCTCTTTGAGTTGTTCAAACGTATTGGCCTCGATTTAGGAGCCATCAATATGCAGCGCGGCCGGGAACACGGATTACCAGGTATTTAAAAGGGCACCTATAATGCTTCTGTACTCTAACTTAAAGTACTGTATCAATGTAGACAAACATCTGATGTCTTATACAGGATACCAGATGGGGGTCATGCACATACTATTGTTACTACTGAGTAGTCCATATTATAATTGAATAATGTAATAAATATTGTTTTCTTTCCCATAGGTATATACATGGAGAAGATTTTGTGGATTGTCTGAGCCCCGCAATACAGAGGAATTAGCACAGGTTTTGAGAAACAGGCCACTGGCTGAAAAATTCATGTCACTTTATGGCACGCCTCAAAATATTGACATCTGGATGGGGGCTGTTGCTGAGCCTTTGCTGTCAAATGCTAGAGTTGGTGAACTGTTAGCCTGTTTAATTGGGAACCAGTTCCGTAGAAGCCGCGATGGAGACCGGTGAGTACACCACATGATAATATCTACTGTATTTCCACATACAGACACCAGGGGCGAAGTTGGTTCTGCTCACACACCGATGACAGCAGAAAAGACTGCAAACACAGGCAGGAATAGGACTCTGCTCTGAAATCTTGGCTCAGGCAGTTAGCTCATACACAGCACCATGAATATGCCACCACCATGAACACATGCCTCCAAACAACGTTCGTGTAGGTCTCAGTGCCTGCAGAGTACAAGGGCTGGTAGTGTGTATCGGCGGAAGGGTTCCCATACCATCAATGGTTGGAGCGTTTTGGCTTGGTGCAGATGTAGCGGTTAATGAAGATGCAGTGACCATTCATATACATTTTCACTTTTCATGTCTCAGATTCTACTATGAGAAATCGTCAGAGTTCACAGCAGCTCAGAGGAACGCTATAAACAGAGTGACAATGTCTCGAATTATCTGCGACAACACCAGAATCACCCAAGTTCCTCAGAATGTGTTTGTAGCAAACACCTTCCCAAGAGATTTTGTAAATTGCACCCAGATAAGACCATTTGATCTAAGCCCATGGAGGAGAAGGAAGAGCGGATCAGGTATGAGGGTCATTTACATTCTCATCCTTGTAATGTTTATTTGGGATCCTTTTGATCTATTTTCTAACAATCCTGGCTCCAGGTTTCTGGAATTTCTTCGAAATAAGATTTCCTGTGGTGGAAATATTCCTTTGGTGAACATGACCTTTCATACCTGACTTCTGTCATACAGTGTCATGGTTTTGTGCATCTATCTATTTGTGCCTATCTTTTTGGGGGGTGGGAGGAGACGCCTTCAATTATAATTTTTGTTTTATCATTTTGTGTTTCAGAAGTTGAAGATGCTGAAGATTAAAAGAGTTACAGATGTTTTTATGGGGATTTAACGAAATCTCATTTCTGCGAATGATTATTACCAAGGAATCGGAAGCGAGTGTAACTTTTAATATACTGTCGGGGCCTCAGAGATTGCAGCAGTATGAGGATGGCAATTTACATAGCTTTACCTGTATACTGCTGACTCAAATTAATAAAATACATAACTTTATTCACGGATCTGTGGACTGCATTGGCTTTACACCCCTGCTTCATCTACCTAGGGTTTCTTTCTCTTCGCCAAATCAAAGGAAAGATGTCTGCCTTTTTTACCATACAGTACTGTTAGGTAGCAGCCATGAAGATCGTGTAACCATGGCAATTGTGTATGTTTTAGTAGCAGCAGGACTGTGTGATATGGGATTATATTCTAGGTTTGCGGATTACCCCCAAGTACACTGGAGGGGGAGGGGGGTATGTTCCTTACACTGCTGGGCTCTTGCTCTGTCTAGTTGGACAGAAAATGCAATCATAAAATATTTGTGTGCTTATTGACTAAGAACCAACTTATCAGTTCTTGGTCCAAACACTGAAGTTCTTGTTTTTGTGCAAAAAAATGGGAAGTGCACAAAGGTAAAACTGGTTATGCAAAAAAACTTAATGCATAAAAAATGAGTCAGTGAATGGTCTCAGTACATGTCCACAACACGTAAAACCGTCCGTGCAGGTCACTCATGTCTGTATGTGGTCCATGCCAAAGTACATATCTAACATTTAGAGAAGTACAAGAAAAGTACTATCCCAATAAAAGCTCCCACAGGCTTATAGTACTACGGGGAGGTAAGTCCCAGATGAGGGTAGGCATATGTAAGCCATTAGCCTCAGTTGTATAGTCCATAAACTATAGACATTACTATAGTATCAAGTCATCATAGTACACACTAGGGGTCACATGTCTAAGAAATGCAGGTGACTGCCTGAGTAGGTAGATACAGGAACCGCATTGCTGTTTAGCTCTGCCGAGTATTTAGCATCAGTAACGTGTTAATGAGTTACTTGTAAAATCCATCGCCCCAAATTGATATGAACAACAGTGTTGTTGGCGCCATAGGCCTCATCAACACCTAGGTTTAAAGGGAAGCTTCATGCCTCCAGTAAGGGCCACCACTACTGTTTGCTTAATAGAGGGCCAACACAAACATAGAGGGCCATCACACAACATAGAGGGCCAACAACAGATGGACAAACAACAACAAACATAGAGGGCCAACACACAACATAGGGGCCAACACACAACATAGAGGGCCATCACACACATGGAGGCCAACACAAACATAGAGGGCCAACACACAACATAGAGGGACAACACAACACACAAACATAGAGGGACAACACACAACATAGAGGGGACAAACACGGACAACACACAACATAGATGGACAACACAACACACAACATAGAGGGACAACACTCAACATAGAGGGACAACACACAACATAGAGGGACAACACACAATATAGAGGGCCAAAATTCATGTTGATATCAGCAGGCATGGTGTCACCAAACCTGTGATGTTATGCTGTCACCTGGCTCCCTAAAGCCACTCTGGTTTCCCACTAAAATTACAGGAATAGCAACCCTTGTGACATCCCTTCCAACCTAGTCTCCACTTGTAATACCATCTCCTGTTCTGGGTGGTTATATTAAATTATACTTAGTAATATATTATTATATAATTATACTTATATTACAACCTTAAAAGGGAAACATAAGGCGTGGTCATGGATGTTGCTAACAAGTACATCACCCACCTGTAACATCATTATTCCTTTGATGTCATTACATGCATTTCTTCATGTCTGCAATAATGTCACCAGCAGGGATGTCACCCTCAGAATCAGTAAATGTCAACCCATGTGAACCATCCCGCCTTCCGCCTGCTAAGCCTTCTGCATGCCATTCTTGGTCACCACACCCCTACTGGAGCCATAATCTTCTTCTCCACATTGTAGGAAATCTTCCAAGGTCAACACTGTAGTATTTACTCCATCAGCTTATTCTGTAATCCTTAGCATTGTCAGCATTATATCCAATGATTTCTGAAGTGAAAAGTCAGTTGACTTGGTTAGAAAAAGTCTTAAATTTGGAGAAAATTGTAGAATATGACAATTGTGAGAGATTTTGACGTAACTGAAATGATACAACCAATAAATATCCCTAGAGCTCAAGACAACCTTCTACTATCTAAAGTAATGAGCTGCCAACATTGGACAGCTATTGTTTAGGGTCTAAGGGCCGGCAAACAACACTCTGGAATGCTATTTGGACACACTGTGGAAACACCCAGTACATGACATTCGGGGAGAAGAGGAGTCCCCGGGCATGTCTGTGCCATATGTCGTAATCCACCCAACATGAAGGACAGAAAGGACAATATGCAAGATCTGCTCGGCTCCTCCTGCTCTATAACATGCTGCCTGCAGATAGGACACTACATACAATCTGCTTGGCTCCTCCTACTCTATAACATGCTGCCTGCAGATAGGACACTACGTACAATCTGCTTGGCTCCTCCTACTCTATAACATGCTTTCTGCAGATAGGACACAATGTACTATCTGCTTGGCTCCTCCTGCTCTATAACATGCTGCCTGCAGATAGGACACTACGTACAATCTGCTTGGCTCCTCCTACTCTATAACATGCTGTCTGCAGATAGGATACTATGTACAATCTGCTCGGCTCCTCCTGCTCTATAACATGCTGCCTGCAGATAGGACACTATGTACAATCTGCTTGAGTCCTCCTACTCTATAACATGCTATCTGCGGATAGGACAATGTGTATAATCTGCTTGCCTATTCCTGCTTTATAACATGCTCCCTGGAGATAGGACATTAAAGGGGTATTCTCGTCTGGGCATTCACATTCAGTTTCACTAATCTTCCATTTATAAACATTTCTTCAATTGGATGTTATTAAAAAAAATGTTCCTGTGTGAAGATAATTTCTCATAAATGTAGTCATTTTGTCCCTTAGAAACGAGATGGCTTCCTCGGATACGGCCACGTCTGCTTGAGGGATTGCACAAAGAAACAAAATGTTTTTGTATATGAAATGTCCGGGATTTACTACATGACCCACAGCCGTCCTGTGGTAATTATCGCTGAATCCAGGAGGTCAGACAGGACTCAATAGCTCACGTCTGGCCACCGCTGCCGGAGTGTGACGTGGTCGTAACCGAGGAAGCCATCTCGTTTCTAAGGGACAACATGACTACATTTATGAGAAATTATCTTCATACAGGAACATTTTTTTTAATAACATCCAATTGAAGAAATGTTTATAAATGGAAGATTAGTGAAACTGAATGTGAATGCCCAGGCGAGAATACCCCTTTAAGTTCTGGCAGTGGTATATAAAGTGCTATATCCGGGTCGTAGTCTATGGAAATCGCAGCACATTTATCAATAAAGAAGTTGACACGTTTTATGTATAAAAGTTTTTATTACAGAATTTTCCCCAGAGATAACCATTGGTACAGAGTGAAGACATTTTGCAGTCCGGGCGAATTCCTTGCTGTTGTTTTTACATATTTCATGGCTTTTCAATATCAGCAAGAATCCCTCATAGCGATGGTTTAGATCTATAGGCACGGATCCATGAGAAATGAGGACACAGAATGGATAGGAATAAGGGCATGCTGGTAAAGGCGATGGTGAGCAATCTCCAGTTACACGTCATGTAATGAGCCCTGGAACATTGTAGACACATGCACAACATGGCGGAAGAAAAAAATTCTACCAGGTTACAAAATAAATACCCCCCATTCTTAATGTATGCAGTTTAGAGATCTTACATCATAGGACGTATTCCTTGGCTGTGTATCCAGGAATATCTACTTTATACAATAATTGACATTCAAACGCAACAAATTCCTCATTACATTATATAAAACAAGTCCAAACAGTATTTTCTGATAACTTTATAAACCTATAAACACCTATTAAAGGTTTTGTCATTCTATCTGCATTTGTTAAAAATATAATTATCAGTCATTTTTTCAGTAACCGTTAATAATAAAGGGTCAGATTTGTCCTAAAGGTCAGGCTTTAACTTAATGAGTACCTTCATGTAAAAGAGCCATAATAATAAAAGAAATGTGTCTGATAGTAACTGCACTGCAAAACATGATCGCTGGGATTCTCTATTGGAAGATCAGTGCTTGGGTGTATGATGGAGCGGTGGCGGTGATGTGCAGGTGAGATGCTCTGCAGTGTGTATGATGGAGTGGTGGCGGTGATGTGCAGGTGAGATGTTCTGCAGTGTGTATGGTGGAGTGGTGGTGATGTGCAGGTGAGATGTTCCTCCCTTCCTCTTCACATTGTACACAGCAGACTTCAGGTACATTTCATGTAGCTGCTACCTCCAGAAGTTCTCTGATGACTCTGCTATAGGAGGCCTCATTACAGGTGAGAACGACAGGGAGTACAAAGAACTGATCCGGAAATTTGTGGACTGGTGCCAGCGAAACCACCTTAGGATTAATGCTGGGAAGACGTAAGCACAGTCCTCCTGTAGTTGAGAAGGAGGACATTGGGACATGGGATAGACATTGAGGCAGTGAAGTCCTTTAAGTACTTGGGTGTCCTCCTCAACAATAAACTGGAGTGGGCAGAGAACATAAACGCACTTCACAGGAGGGGTCAGAGCCGGCTACACCTGCTGAGGCTGAGGGCATTCGGAGTGCGGGGGGGGCTCTTCTTAAGACCTTCTTCAACTCTGTAGTGGCATCAGCCATCTTCTTTGGTGTAGTCTGTTGGGGAAGCAGCATCTCAGCTAGGGAGAGGAGCAGACTGGACAAACTGATTAGGAAAGCCAGTTCTGTCCTGGGGGGTCCTCTTGACACAGAATAGCTCCCATCCCTTGCATGAGACTGTGGTGGCATTGGGGAGCACATTCAGTGACCGACTGCTTCACCCCAACTGTGAGAGGGAGCGTTATCGTAAGTCATTCCTCCCCGCTGCCATTAGGCTGTTCAACAAACAAGGCCCAAACAGAAGTAACCTGAGCCCCCCACCTAATCAGTCCCTGCAAGTCCCATCCACAGACTAAACATCAAACTGCCGATCATTGCTTGTCTCTTTTTTGTCTTTTTATCCCCCTTTTCTTTTTGTTCATTTATCCCTAATGGAGTGCTGGTGGTGATGTGCGGGTGAGATGCTCTGCAGCGTGTATGATGGAGTGGTGGCGGTGATGTGCAGGTGAGCATTTATCAGAGTTTCTACACCAGAAAACTGGTGTAGAAGCCCTGAAATATTTGCAATTGCTTCTCTATTCATCTCTATAGCGCTGGTGGAGTGCCCTTGGCATTGAATCTAGTGGCAGCACCATGTATGCCCGGCCGCTCCAGTTATTGTTGTACAATGGGGGTGCAATCAACTATGTTCTCTTGATCCATAGGGGTCACACAAATGGCCCCCCCCATTGATCAGCAAGTTATACCCTATGCTGCTTTTTATATTACATAACTGATCAGCAAATTAGGCTCTATCCTGTTTTGTATACTAGATAACTTGTGGTGACTGGGCAATCCCTTTAAGCTGGCCATATACTATGTAGCAAGACATAGTAGATGCATCCGCTTTGTTTGGAGCTGTCAGTAGGCTCCCGGCTTCAAAGTTTTTAACCTGCTAATACAAAATGAAAGCAATGAGGAAATTGGCATATGTCACAAAGAATTCTGTAAATATGCAGCATCATGTTGGAAACAGAAGGTGGAGGCACTCTTTAAATATCTTTGGGTAAATTCAATTTACAAATATACATTTAAATTACACCGGTAATATGGGATATAGGAGAAGGCAGGACCATGTATGTGCTACAATCCTAATATCCTATCACAAATGGTTGTTACACATACATACTATGAAGATTAAGAAATGACACACAAAATATCTATAGTCAGTCTATAGACTGTATGGGACGCATGATCCCGGCGTAGAAGTGAAAGGAAGTGGAAGTCAATGGCATTTTAGGAAAACAGCTAAAATATGTAAAACTTTAAATACCAAATTTTCATCAAAGTCATAGTAACCCATCAGATGTCACCATCTCAAGGCTACATGCACCTCTGAGCTATATAAAACTATCACAGTCGCTAAATAAAACCAAGCACAAATATTATAAGGCCATGAGAAGTGTCAGTATAAAGTGACGGGTATTTTTATGTGTCGCCACATACTGCTGGCCGGCAGTAAATCTGGAACTGATGGGAAACATTGACTATATTAATAATTACTTGAGAATTGCTATTCTTACTCATATTATAGGATGTTGCTTACTTACTTACTTGTACCTAACATACAGAGAGGTCTAAAAGGGATCCTCCAGAAATATAAGAGTTTAGCGATGCGAGCATACACATTGGTGGGGGGAGGTGAGGGGGAGGATTTATTATTCGTGTTTTAAAGGAAACAAACCACCTGAAAAACATTAAAAAACCTATAACTACTCACGTCCATCTTGGCCCTGGCTCTGTCCGTCGCTAATCTTGACACACCGGGATCACCTAGAAAAGAAACTTATAATTAGCAGTCCAGAGAGCAGGGACAAGATGTCCGGCGCTCTGGGCTGCTAATTATGCACACCCTCGCACTTCTCTCCCCCGTGCTGGGAGAGGAAGGTGACGTCATGCATGAATTCACACCTCTCGCATGACGTCACCTTGCTCTCCCATGCTCCCAGTATGGGAGAGGGAGGTGGCGAGGATTTGCATATTAGCAGCCCAGAGCGCTGGTCATCTCGTTCTAGAATTCCATGCTGCTAATTATACCTTTCTTATCTAGGTGATCCTGGCGTGTCAAGACTTGCGAAGGACAGCACCGGGATTAAGGTGAAGAGGAGCGGGGTTGAGTATTAATAGGTTTTTTATGTTTTTCAGGTGGTTGGCTTCCTTTAAGCACATTTTCCTATCAATTTTTTCCCCGCATGTATACATGGGAGCGAGAGTTAGTTAGACTAGGTTCACATTTTTTTTTGCCATAAGTAGTGAGGACACCTTGGGGCGGACTCCTGACATGTCCTTACGGCATATGGCACAGACGTATCCCCTGTGTGCTTATACAGTGGGATACGTCGCCTGGTGACTCCTCCCCCACTGATGTCACTGTCCTTATATGGACACATATTCGCTCAGAGCAGCTGGGGTGAGGGTTACAATACGTTCATCTGCCCGTGATAGGCTTTTATTGCCTCCGCTTAGCCTACACGTCACTTAGCCAGAGGGAGCAAGATGCGTCATATACCAGTCAGGCGACAACTAATCACCAGTCTGCCAGTATATTGCAATGGGCCCGGAGCTTTCTCCATGTATATGTTGTACCAAAAACTAAATGTGAACCCAGCTTTAGTTTATCTCTCAATTTATGTGACTTTTTCAAATGTATCAGTTTATAAATGTAGCTAAAAAGTCTAACAAAATTGCATCAGAATTCTGGCAGTATCTGCCCCACAGCTTTGCCCCACTGCTCAACGATTTAGACCTTTTTTTTTTAGGATAGGAGCACCATCTACTCTGTCTAGGCACCCAAATGATAAGTAGGTTCAGCCTATAAGGTCCAACATACTTACCACTGGGGTCTACTTTGAACTGTTTTTATAGGGGGATACTTGAATAGTTATTTCCTTCTGGAGGTCCCTTTTATAGAAGCCATCATCCATCGTCAGTGCCCATCCCCCCCTGCAATAAATCCACTCTACTTCTAGATGATGATTTACAATAAGGAAATACTGTGTACATTCCAAAGTCCATGGGGAAAGCTGTTGACTTTACAGTATAGTGGTTCTGTCTTTATTCTCTTACAACTATTTACAAATGTAAACTATAAAATATCCCCTTAAATACATATGTATAAGTATCTAAGTATTTACTAGACGGCCGTGCATGAGGTATGATGACCTTATTGTACAGTAATGTCGCTCAGAGGGAGTAATGCTCCAGAAACTCCTTCAGTCGTGTAGGATAATCCGTCATTACACCGGTGGCACCCAATTCAAAGGCCCTTTTATATTCTTCTTCATTGTTTAGCACCCAAATGTAAACCTAGAAATTACACAAAGAGTTAATAATATATCATTTGAGCAACAGGTTCTAGTCCTATGTGGTAAAAGTTTGGTTTTCTAGGGTGGGGGTCCAAGACCCCGAACCTCCATGTTCAGGTGTTTTTTTATCTGCCTTTACTGCTAGTTTTATAAAGTGTGCAGCTCCATTCTTCATATAGTGCCCAAACCAGGTTACTACATCTCAGCTCCAATTAAGTTCTTTATGGGTTCCATTGATGGAGGAGGCCAAAAAAGCTGATTGTGGGGTTGTCAGGTGGTAGACCTCTTAATTCCCTTTAAATCTACCATCAAAAATCATGCATTGCAAAAGAGGGACATTTTTTTATAGATCCAGACTGTGGTAATCTTCATTTATTTGTTATCCATGGCCTCCTTCCTTCTAAAATCAACATTTATAACTACTCTAATGAGCCTGAAGGGTTCCTGGGAAGCCCCTCCATGCTGCAGCTTCACAGGATGTATGACCATTCTCCCCTCTGCACCCTCAGAACTGCCCCCAGCTTCATGTAGTCTTATTGCAGGAGAGGCAGTTTTAGCACACAGTAGGAGGGGAAGTGCTCCTGCACAGTGTAACAGCCTGTCAAGCTGCAAGACAAAGGGGTTCTGGGAACGCCCTCAGAGCCCATAAGTCTCATTAGCATAAATTTCAACGTTGATTTTTAGCAGTAAGGAGGTCATGGATAATAAATATAAGAAGATTTTCAAAGTCACGGTGCCTGGATCTATGAGTAAGCATCCCTGGTTTATCGTGCTGGATATTTCATTGTAGATTTCCTTTAAAGAGGACCATGTCCAATTCTGAATGATATAGATAATTTTTCTCTCTTTGTATCATTGATCATTTTTTTTTCTTTTAAATCTATCCACCTGTTCAGGTTTTGGTCCTTATAAGTAAATAAGCAAATAAGCTCATACTAGCCAAGGGTGAAGTAACCTTTCATTTACAGAAAAGCAAACAAGGACACACCCGGGATAAAAATAAAGATTATGTTTTGCATTGAAGGATGGACTGCGGCTGTGAAATAATGGGAGGACACTCAGCATGTTGTGTATAGTGACAGTACTGTAATTTTGAAGAGTAGCCTAAAAAGACTGAAAGAGTTAATTTAGATTAAAAAAAAACCTTTCATGTAAGAAGTGTTATTTATCTATTGATGTATATACACACATATAATGGTATTATATTTAGACTGACCTGAATCCCTCGAGCTTTCAGATGCTCAAATAGGCACTTTCTCATAATCAATCTGCAACAAATAAAATGAATGATGTCAAAACATGTAAAAATGATGCCCTAGTTCCTGGATCCTCACTAGTCATGAACCTGGCACACAATTCTGTAGAATGTCGTTTTTATACTCTAGTATTAAGATTCCCCCCACTTAACTTTTTCAGTTTTAATTCTCATAGTCTATATCACAAAACCTGAGGCAGTGAAAGTGGCCCTGTACCTACCCAATAACATAGGGGTAGGTTCTCAGGGTGCGTTCACACGTTCAGTTTTTCAGATCCAGGAATGGAGTAATTACATTCTGCAATTACCCTAGATCACCATTAGTTTATCATTCTATATGGAATCCATAGATGGGGTTTCCCCCCTTCCTGACTCCTCTTTATAAGGCGCTACAAGAAATTTTGAGATGGGTATGCTGGTGGAAATGGCGGTGTTACAGGCTGACTGATCCACACTGTTAGGCCTCAGTCTTTTGTGTGGTTTTTATGTATGTTTGTTTAAATCCTTGGCAATCCCTTAAAGAAATAAAATTAAAGCACTGCTTACGCGTCTGCCAGCCACACGACAAACTTGTGACTTTTGCTCATTTTTGAGGGATCTTTCAGCCTATGGGAAGAATCGAAATGCAGAAGAATTAGTTGACATGTAATGAAAATGTAATTCCTTTTGCACAGTACACTGCTCACTACAAGAGTACTTTAGAGGACATCTACCATCAGATTACTGTGTCCTACTAAGCAGTTCCTATGCTACTCAGGACTTCCTTTATTAGAACTGTATATGCCGTGATTCCAGGAATATTGAGTTATAAAAATTATGCTATCCTGTCTGGGGCGCTCTGGCTATGTCACCGAAGTAAGTCAAAGCACCTTGTCTTATAATGTATTCCTTCCCCCTGGTGAGTATGAGTGGGATGAGGGGGCGAATAAACTAAAAGACAAACCGCTCTGAGGCGCTCTTGTGGCGTAGCCCGAGGCATCCAGGACTATTACATCTGCTGATGGGGCCTGTAAGTGGAACATCTGCTGATGTCACCCTTGTCACGTTACAGGAAATCAGAGTAGCCTGAATTGGTGAGAAAGATTCCATCATTCTATCTATTCAATATAATAATGGTCCAAAAATATGGTGGCCGGGATGCACGTTATGGTCAGCCACATGCAATTAGTGCTTTTTGATGAAAATTTATTACAAAACTATCTCATGTACTGATAAGATGAAACAGTCACTAGATATTAATTTTGTAATAAATTATCACCACAATGTGTTAATTGGAGTAATAAAAAAGTGAGGTCGCAGCCAAACTACATCCCGGCCGTGTCATGGACACACCATGTATTTACACCCTAACAAGAAACTAACAGCTGGACAACTCCTTTAAAAGGGTTTTCCAATCTTAGAAATTTTTGGAATATCCCAAGATAAAGCCTCTAGGTAGGTAGGGGTCCAAAGGGCAGAGTACACAGCTATAAGACATTTGGGAAATAGCCTGCGGAAATCCCATGAATTTCAGGGAAAACTGAATGGCTAAATGGTCCCCCAAGAACAGACTACACCTAACATGCTTGATCCCTTGTTTCTAAGGGAGATAAGTAGCTGATGGCTTAAAGCAGCTAATTCCCCCTTTTCAATTGTAATAAATCTGCCGAGCATGCATGTTTATAAGTCGTTCACATGGCAGAGCTTTCCTTAATATGTATTGTGATACATATAGATGACTGATACACATCATAAACAGAAAAAAAAAATTGCTAGTAAACTGGAGGAACAACCTAATAAAGAGACAATATTAATATTTCTTACTTCATGATTATAGAAGGCATTGGAATTTCTAAGAATTGTTCCCGTATTGGAAAGAAGGGCAGGAGTCCTGTATAGAAGAGTCCAACCAGGAGCAGGACCCGTTGAAAGCAGAAAAGTAGTGGGATTTTGCAGTTCTAAAATAACAACAGAAATATTGCATTATGTCGCTTATATATGCACACAGAGAGCAAAAAAATACATTAGAAGTTAGTCGTAAAATCAGGTGAGGAGTGACAGCTGTAAGAATTTTAAGTAGTGTTAAAACAGACCCAGATTGTAACAAACTTTGCAGGGTTCAGGTCTCCTAGGCCCGACCCCAAACTTCATAAGAACACCAATACCTTCCTCCACCCTCGGTAAACACCCGAGATTGGTGCTGGCAATGATTATGGGCGTTAACTGGCAAACTCCTCAGCAGGATTTGATTATTAACCCAGCCAAACCCAAATTTCACCGGTTCAGCTCATCACTAATTTTTACCTAAGGTAGTTAAATGCACAATACACTAACAAACATAGGTCGCTGAATATACAGCAAATCGGCCTTGGCACTTGCACTACAGTAACTTGACCAGCAGATGGTGCTGGGGATATTCTTAAATGGGAAAAACACTATTTCTGCTATGAAGATAGTGATATTCAAGGCAAAATCTAGGAAGAAGTTGTCCAGAAGTAGTGAAATGAAAAGACTACATCTCTCAGCGGAACACTGCTGTCTCTTCAGTTCCTACCCAGCACACAGTCATACATAGTGCAGCGGCTGTGTATTGGATTTCACACCTATTCACTTTAATGGGACTGAGCTGCACGAGGGCCATACAATGAATGTGGTGTCACGGGCCTATGAAGAGGGTCTGGGGATTGGGGGGTTCCAGTGTCATATCCCTGCTGATGTGAAACTGACCTAACCTAAGAATAACTGATCAAGGTCTAAAACCTGGATAACCTTTCCGGCCTCAATAAATGTTCATGTTAAAGAAAGTATTACAACAAGTTTACTTTGAGAAACTTCCAGTAAAGAGGAAAAAGCAGCAAGACCAGAGTAAATGCATCAATCCCTGTGATAATAAGAACATTATGGTATGGCTTATGGTAACCATCATTGATAATAAGCATTATACAGAAATCCCACGGTGGCTCAGTAGTTAGCACTACAGCCTTGCAGAGCTGGGGTCCTGGTTTCAAGTCCCACACAGGTCAACATCTGCAAAAGGTTTGTATGTTCTCTCTGTGTTTGCGTGGGTTTCCTTCCACACTCCAAAACATACTGGTAGGTTGATGAGATTGTGAGCCCCATTGGGGACAGGGACTGATTTGGCAGCTCTGTGCAGCACTGCGTAATCTGTAGGCTCTATATAAATAAAGAATTATTTTTATCCTGTTAAAGTGCATACAGACATGAAATTTCATCATAGTGTAGACTTGTATTGTGTTAGCAGAAGAGTGAAGAACTCAGGCGATACCTTTTTGAGGCTGAGTGTATTTGATGGTGAGCTTCCGAGAATACTAGTTCTCTATGGCAGACTCTCTGGAGAAATGTGCAGCCGCTAGGAGATCTTTCCTTCTGTTGTTAATATCAGATCATTGCGAGTTTGTGCGTTGATGAAGTCTAGGACCCGTTTCTTCGGCATTGAGGCCCATTGTGGGACATTTTGGGACATCTGCTGTGATTGTGGTACATGTACATTGTCAGACGGGTGAAAGTGCCTACCTGTTTTGCAGACAGGGTGAGGTGCTAGTTTCGGATGGGTGCTTCAGGACACTTCAGACAACTAATTGTTTCAGATTTGGTGTTTGACGGAAGGAAAGGAGAGGGAATACTTCCTTTAGTCTTGTATCTTTATGAAGAATTGGTTGAAACTCCCAGGCAGCATTACATAGGACCTCCAGTTGTGGGCTGTAGGTGACAACTACTTGGGCCTAAACAGCAATGAGTACCTTGTCCTTATGACTATGGATCTTTCGTAAGCACAGTCCTCCTTCTCAACCGGTAGTTATCCATGGGACAGACATTGAAGGCAGTGAAGTCTTATAAGTACTTGGGTGTCCTCCTCAACAATAAACTGGAGTGGGCAGAGAACATAAACGCACTTCACAGGAGGGGTCAGAGCCGGCTACACCTGCTGAGGAGGCTGAGGGCATTCGGAGTGCGGGGGGCTCTTCTTAAGACCTTTTTCAACTCTGTAGTGGCACCAGACATCTTCTTTGGTGTAGTCTGTTGGGAAAGCAGCATCTCAGCTAGGGAGAGGAGCAGACTGTGTGGTGGTGGTCCAAAAAGTCAATCAACTTAAACGCATCTTCCTGGGTGTCCCCCAGGAAGAAGCGACGGCGAAACGTGCGTCGGGGTGCTGTGGTGGTGGTCAAGCCTCTCTCCTGTTGTTTTTTCATCATGTCACGCCCGGGTGGGTAATACGAATTTGTAGATAACTTGGCATATATATTTGGGCCATTATAGTGGAGATGCGTTTACGTTGATTGACTTTTTGGACCACCACCACACTCTTTTGTGTCTTGTGGAATATTTTATATGTTTTTAATATTATGTGTCTTGATTGCTGTAAATATTTATAATAAAGATTGTTTTCATTTTGATTCCCAACAAACAGTCCTCTGTCTGCTTTTGGAATAGATTGTTGTCCTATATGCCTCTTTTGGTATTATTATTGTGGTCTTGGTGTTAGGATCTATACAGGAATAGGGCCATCTGATTGGTATTCATTGTTCAACAAACAAGGCCCAAACAGAAGTAACCTGCACCCCCCACCTAACCAGTCCCTGCAAGTCCCATCCACAGACTAAACATCAAACTGACGATCATTGCTTGTCTCTTTTTTGTCTTTTTATCCCCCTTTTCTTTTTGTTCATTTATCCCTAATATTATTGTTGTCATAGTTTGTACTTCACTCTCTGTACCCTCTCTGCTGCTGTAATGCTGTAAATTTCCCCACTGTGGGACTAATAAAGGATTATCTTATCTTATGGTTCTTATGGCTGATTTCTGTTGGTGCATCAAGCATGAATGTCAAAGAACACCACATCGTAGGAAATCACAGAAACAAGATTTCAGTGAAAAATATCACCTACAGCCACAAAATATGACATTCATTTTTAAAATTTCTTTGGTACAATATTGAGTAAAGACTAGTTTGAGCAGCGCAAGGTAGAAATCCCAGATGTCCAAAAGTAGAGCTAATAGGGAAAAATAGATGCCATTTCCATTGCCATTGCCAAAATCACAATTTTAAGGCACCAAAATGAGTGTTCCCCAAAAGTCATCAAAGGATCTGAAAAAACTTCAAAATACCATAATGGAAAAGAAAGAATAGGATTATAAATTAATACAGAGATTTAATACCTTACAAAGTGGTCGTGTTATCCATGCCAGCCTCATGACCCCCTATCGCTGACTTGGGGGCCACAAGCCAAAGCTCTCTTGTCACACCTCAGAAGTTTTTAGTCTGTTTATTACCTGACCAGTTATAAATAAGATGCCTGCTTATATATCATTCTGGTATTTTAACGTTTTTTAAAGATCCTTAAAAAAACTGCCTATTTTGATGGTCACTGAATAATGGGGCACATTTACTTACCCGAGGCATCGGAGTCCCTGAAACTGCATTGTCCAACGACAATGCACTGTGCTGTGATTCACTTAGATCTTGCGCCCGGTTTCGTGCATGTGTCGTTTCCCCGCTCATTTCCCCCGGAGTTCACCATCTTCTTCTCGTTGTATGTAAGTGCAAAAATATTAAGCCTATACTGCATTGATCAAACTGTACCAATTTATTATATATGTGTGGAGTCCACCAAATACCGTAAGCTATATATGACAACTGTACTGTTACTGTTGTTTACTGGACCACAATAGAGAACTACGAGATCGAATCATTGGTTTTCACATATGTCCCTGGGCTGACAGCATTGACCATCACAGTCCTCCCCTGTACCATCAGCTGGGGACCCTTAATAACAGGGAGTGCCCCTGAGGTATCCATACAGCCGTGCCGCTCCCTACATATAAAGTGGTTATCTGCATGATCATCACACAGTAATACATACAATTTGTACAGTACACAGTTAATTCTTCCTCACCTCTTTATGGCACTTCTGTACAATCTCGTAGTCAGCATTACCCCACACAGTCAGGTGTTCCCTCTTGTATTTTCTTACGAGCTCGGAGACCTGCCGCAATACACAAAACTCACATTAAACAGAACATTTCCTCCCACATCTTTCATTTCCAAAAGGTTCCTGCACAATATGGCACCCCAGGGCATTTACCTTCCACTATATTTGTTCCCTCTCACTTTAATAGATGGATTCAGGGAAGCTAAAAAGAATTCTCTGAAACCAGTATGTAAACCAGAAGAACATAGGCAACGCTCCAAAGATGAACTATAAGGGATTCACATGAATGCACCAGGCAATATAATGGAAGTTCTATAAAGAAAGTATCATGGGGGGTAATGGGAGAATAAGAACATATGTGGAGGTTTAACACAAGGCTTGTATGGGTGATATGGTGGGCAGTAGATTGTTCAGTTCATAGTTGTAATGGGATAATTGCAAAGCTGAGAAACCTTCACTCATATTTACTAAAATAAGATTATTTCAAGCAAGTTCTGCATTAGCTAACCACTTTTGTGATCAGGGTCAAACTAATATTAAGCTAAAGATCTGATTCCTGTTGCTTTTGATAAATCAAATAAAATAACAGTATTGATAGTGATACCTTTTAATGGCTGATATATAAGATGTTACAAGCAAGCTTGGTGAAGGGACCTTAGCTGTCCGAAAGCTTGCTTGTAACATCTTATATATCAGTTATCCAATAAAAGGTATCACAATCTCAATAGGGTTACTTTATTTGACCTGTCAAAAGCAACATGATTTTCTTCCAATGGCAACACAGTACAAAACTTTTTTTCTTGTTGCTAAAGATCCGAGTAACAAGACAGATACTGTTTGCTTGGGACATGACCAATTGTTGAGGTATACTAAGGAGAGGCCATCAACATCAATTTCCTCTTGGACTGTAGGGCCCTTGGTGCTCCAGCAAGCAGTTTGTCAAATTCATTCTCTACCATCATTGTTCAATGCATTATGTAGAGCTTTAAAGGAAACCTACCATGTGGAATCTATTATCAGAAGTAGATCTGATGGTAAATTCCTCTTGTCTGCAGCTGTCCTGATCTGTAATTTAATAATCCTGGAACCTAACCTAACTTGTTAAAAAATGTTATTTTAGTAATATGTAAATTAACTGCAGAGGCTACTGGGGCGTGGAGTCGCCTTAGCTCCCAGTCCCCGGCCAGGATAGTACACGCCCCAGTAGCCTCTGCAGTTCATTTACATATTACTAAAATAATGTTTTTAACAAGTTAAATTATGTTACAGGATTATTAAGTGGGCAGATCAGGGCAGCTGCAGACAGGAGGAATCTACCATCAGATCTACCTCTGATAGTAGATTCCACGTGGTAGGTTTCTTTTAATACTTGGCACATGCTTCACAATATGGGCAGAATTATGACTCAATGAAGGTGATATAGCGCATAAGAGGCTAAGCGAAGAGAGGATCCTGCCAGAGGGGGCACATACAAGTATGTCAGTGCTTGGCTTACAATCCTTCATCCTGGTGGTAGATGTCCTTTAAAGCATTTTCAAAAACTAAAGTCATGAAACAGACCGCAACATATCAATGATCAGACCAGGATGTCATAGGAGAAATTTGTCCTGAAGTATAGAATGACGTGGATGGTTGTATGCACTCTGTGCACTAACATGGGTTTATGTGCAATGCATTTTACATTGAAGAGGACATGGACCCAAAATATGGCTGCCTTATTTCTTTGTTTGTTCTCCAAACCACTTAGAACGGTAACCTGAGTTGATCTCCATCTTGATCGCCATCATTGTATTGTATTTGCTGACTCCTTCATTAAATTTCCTCCGCGCTAATGCTGATGCAGACAAAAGCTGCGGCCTGCATATTTGTTTCTGTTACTTAAAGCCAATAAACAAGCGGAATTAATGGTGCTGCCTGGCAGGAGCAGAGTGCTGGCCGCCGAACGGATATACATTACATCTCCCAGATGACAGAGGGAATTCTCCGACAAGGAAAAAGCACGGTATCAACAAACAGCATAGAGACTCCCAAGTGTCACATCTCTTCTGACAAATAGATAGGAAGGAAGTGGCAGAGATCTCTTAGAAACAGTTTGTGTTAGCAATGAAGTTGTTCTTCCTTTTTTCAGCTGCAGTGGAAGGAAATGGTCAAACTTTGAAATTCTCAATTTAGAAAATAAATGAGAGAGAAGTGTGACCCAATCCTATACGAGGACATGGCAGTGGTGAATACTGGGATGCTTGTTGCACTTTGACAATCCTTCTTGTTTCTTTTGTGCATTGGTTGTTGGGTAATGACTCATTTCCCTTGCCACAAAACACGTACTTGCTGACTGCTTCCCTGGAGAGAACAACTGATCGTAGCAGAGCTATCAGCTCACTTTTGTGGTATTTGGCTTGTGAGAAAAGATTGTGGATAAGGAAGGCCATTTAATCAACAGGCAGCCTAAGCACCAAAGATGTGTAGGGATTGCTGAAAGGGGACTATAATTTTCAATATTTATAAGGTGCCTATTCATCTACTGACACCCTCCCAATTGGCTGTAATCTGTAGGTAAACCGGCCAGTAAACACTCCAAAAGGAGAAATTCTGCAACCGTGGGGGGACATATGTAGGGCTGAAAGCTTGCGACCGTACATACGTCCCCCATAGACGACAATGGGCACACGTGCGGCACCGTACCGCTCCGTACATGGGGAAAAGATAGGATGTCCCATATTTCCCCGTGTTACGGCGCCGTACGTCATACATCACTATGGAGAGGGGAGGGGTCAACTTTCCTCCACTCCATTACAGTGAACGTAAGCACACCCGGCTATAGCCCAACAGGAATACGTTCGTGTAAATGCTGCCTTACCCTGTGCACATTCAAACCATCAATGTTTCTGGCCAATATAGAACAGATACTCCAGAGAAAGGCTGCATTCACATGGCAGGGCATACATAAGGCGCCCTAGAGAGGAGAAGAGGCGAGCGCTGTTCACCCCTCCATAAAAATAGAGCCGCAAGACCATTCTTATGGCTGAAGATAAAGCATGCTCTATATTTTTTGCAGCCACGGGACTCATTGGGTACTCCATCCCGAGCCCGGGCTCCATAGACGTCCTTCATACATCCGCGTGAATGCACCCCAAGAGATGCTCCTTGTCATTTTGTCATAGAGATCAGAATCCTGAAGAAGGGCCTCCACTCTTAAAACAGTAGGTTAAGGGAACTTAGGAAGCCTCTGTCTCTTACCTACAGGAGGAGCCTAGTACTACAAATAAAACATTACAAATTGGGGGACTGGTTACATATGTGGGTATTTTACACCATTAAACTAACAGCACCCTCAGGAAAAGCATGAAATCTTTTATAAAATACCCTTCTTTATGTTAAATCTTGTCCATTTACCTATTTAAAAAAATAAATCACCTCCAGAGTCATATGCAAATGAGGTGAGAAGAGTCATTTGTTGTGTGAGAGGAGTCACATTTAGAGGCTTGGAGAGTAAGTGTCACTTCAGACACCCCTATCTTTTTAGTAAAACAAACAAAAAAATCTTGGTAGCACCCTGTTCCCTTTTGTGTTCTAACTTTTTTTTTGTATCTGTTATACAAACATTTTTGAATAAAACTTTACTATGCGAAAGAAAAAAAAAACATGCATGTTTGTTGCATTTGGGAAATAGAACGTATAACCATTATTGTCCAATTAACGACCTACACATCACTATCAAATATAAAATGAAAGTAAACAATTAGAACTCTATTTGGTGAGCCTTGCAGTAATAATTTGGACAGAATAAATACCTTTCTCACAAGAACGTCATTATTTACTTTGATATCGATATTGATTGGGGTTTCTGGAAAGGCTTCAAACACTTCTTGCAGTAGTGGGATTCTCTTGTCTTCCCCACCTTCACAGCAGCAATCTAGAGAAACATTTACCATCAATTGAACACTTTCTTAAAGGGATTTCCATGGAATATTTAAAAATAAATATTTTTCTCTAGTTTTTGATGCTTACTAACAAGCAGGGACGAAACCGGATAATTTCCGGATTTTAGTTCAATATAGTTAATTCTCTGATGGCCATAAATGGACGCACAGAAATCTACTAATCTGCCTTCAGTTCTTAGTCAATTACAAACTGTAACAAGTAATCGGTGATGACCAAGAAAATCCTATCATGGAGTAGAGGGGCTATATTCTTCTAGTATTTCTTGGCAGCTCAGATCATAACATAAAACAGGATGTTAGACAAACTGATATGAATAAATGAATAAATCCGGCCCGAAATTACCCACAGACATTAAATTAGACCTCAAACACATGGCCACATCATAGATTTTTGTTGTACAGACCTATTTTATGGCATATTAAGAAATATTAGCAGCCTAGTGGATCGGGTTTATACAAGTAGCATCCACATGTTTAAGGGGTTGTTAACTTTAAGCACATTCCAGCAAATAATTGATATTTGGGGGCCATAATGAAACAGTAATGCATCTATCCCTGACCTCCGCTGAGAATACGCCCTGGGAGCTCCCCAGTGATTTAACCGCCCTTATAAGAACAGTGCCATAACTGGGGGGCAACACCCTGGACTTTGGCAGCAGTCAATCACTGGTCAATGTTCACTCCAGCTCCCACTTTCAGGGTGGAGGAGGTGAAATAGGATGACGAATCATTAAAACTGCATTGTTATCAGTTTTGAGATGGTTTTAGGTGCAGTTTCTTAATTAAAAGGTGAAAGACATGAACTGAACAGGGGAATCACATTTATTGAACATATTTCCATTCTAAAATCAACTTCACCTGTTCAGTTCATGTTTTTCACCTATTACAATAAAAAACCTTACCTAAAGCCACCCCAACACTGATTACCAGGGACGGATTATAGGGTGGGCGCATGGGGGCATGCGCCCTGGGCCCCCCACCACTTTGCCCTTAAATGGGCCACAACAAAGTGTGGGCGATTCGGGTGGTTGCATGGCCGCCCAAATTGTCCACTATGTGTTTGGGGTCGAGAACTGTAGACTTGTGTCTCTCTGGGGGAGTGAGGGTACGTTCCCTGATCTGCCATAGACGTGGAGCCCATAGGACATCCTCCTGACGTCACCCCCTGCGCCACCTCCTTGACTTATACATTCAATTAGCTTCTCACTTCAAAGTTGATTTTCTGGATGATGCCATCACAGTGAACCATGAAATAAACATAAGCTCAAATTCTCTGTTTCATAAGATCAATTTCAGAGTACTGATCCATCTTTATCAAGATTGTTACACACCAACTTACATAAGTTTATCTCTGGTAAACATGGACTATGTTATTCTAACAGCATTAAGGGATTTACCTTTTTCAAATGTCACATCCAGCTGGCACAAGTATGGGGGCAGATCCTGCAACAACACAAGAACATTTCTAAATTTGTATAATTTATTTATGTAACAAATATTTATTATGACATTTTTACCATTGAATGTCAATGAGAATATTGCAGGACCTGTTGGGTAGCAGCCCAATGTTGTTAATCGCAGAAGAACTGTGAAAAATTGATCTATATTCCGGAAATGTAGTTTCTCCAAGTGCAATGAGTGGTAAGTACTAACACTGCTGTGCTCTAAGTCCTCCGCTCTGAGCTGCTTCATAGTCCCAAGAACAGTTGAGTACTACTGCAGTCATTTAGAGCAGAGTGGAGGGGCTGTGGAGCAGCTCAATTTTGAGAGCTAAGGGTACAGCAGTGTGAGGATATAACCCAAAGCCAAGCTACTGGAATATACATGCATTTTTTACAGTCCTGCTGCTACTAATGACACACACAAAGGTTTGACTAAACACCTCTCTGGGAATGCTATTAATCCATGTTTTGATATAAAGTGTAAAGGGGAAGGAGGCAACAACAAGAAAAAAATCATCTATAGCCACTTATTAGATGTATTGAATAATAATGACCATAAAATATTTCACTAAAATCCAGAGCATTGCTGCTTGACCCGGCTCGCTTCCTACGTGCTCCCTATGAGTTCATACACGTCAGAAGCAATTATATTAACATGCGAGTAAATATCCACTATGCATTTTTGCTATGAGCAATGATCGGGGGTATCCAAACAAGAACAGACATCTTAAAAGGTTACTAGGGTAACATGATTCCTGTTCCATAAAATTCACTGAAATTAAGTCAATGAAGATTGTAAAAATGATTGCGCTCCTGGCTTAGTTTGCAAATTCTACTATATGGAACACTCACACACAAATATTTTTATCCACTTATATTCCATATGTAAATTAGCCAAGTGTCGGACCATGGATGTATGCGGTCACCAGTTTGGTGTAACACAAGTGAAGTCTGTGGGGAGGTTTTATGGCGCGGCACAGACAGGAGGAAGAATAAGGTCTAGGTGGTAACGTTAGTGATTCAGGAGATGTAGACATGCCATACGCCATGGTAGATGATAGACTCCTTTAAGCAAATCTTAGTGTAGAAGCAGAAAATAATTGAAATGGGAAAAAAAATAACCTGGCATAGAATTAATTTGGCACACAATCTGCGTTTTAGTTTATCTGGAGTATTGTGCACCGACGAGGGGAAAATCATGAGTGGTACAATATAAACTCCCCCTCTGTCCCAAGTCTCTCTGGGTTCATATAGTACGATACATATCCCATTGACACACTGTATTAAAGTAGACACATAGCAAGCCTATTGTAAGTATCACAAAGAGAAGAAGAGGGAATCAGCAGTTTTGACCAAAGAAAGTGAGTGTTCGGTATTGTCCTTGGAGAACTGTAAATCCATACCTTTTTGTGTGTGTTGTAAGTAGCACCAGTATTCATACATATTCCAGAATTGTAGCTGTACCTGGAACACTCTTATGCACTGGTATGTGAAATCTCTTCAAAGTACTGATACACAGCTCTCCCCTCTGATAAGAGTCATTGGGGATCATTTACTTACCCGTCCGCTGGAGTTCACTGCAAGTGCATTGTCCGACAATAATGCACTGTGCTGCGATTCACTTAGATTGTGCGCCTGATATCCTGCATGTGTGGCTTCCCCACTCAGGGCCGACAGAGTTCACCATCTTTTTAGTGGTGCATGTAAGTGCTAGGGCTTGCGACACAATGAGAAAGTTAAATCCTCCGCTCAGTCCAAATCACTCGGATCAACCGACAGCACGCCCCCCAATTTGTGTCGCATGGAAGACAGCGCAGCTGCGGCAAAAAATGATCATGTCCGATACAATCCCAGCGCAGACACCTGTTACATACCTGTCCAAGCCGTGCAATCCACGAAAACGGCAAACAGTCTGACAAAAGTGTGATTCGCGACCCTTAGTAAATGAGCCCCAGATCTGTAGCAGGATTCCGTTTCAATACTGCAGCAGTTACTCAGAGGGTAGGGCAGTGCTGTGTAGTAATCACACACAAGTCCACCACAGTTCTCTGCATCCAGCTACAATTCACAAATATTATTAAATTTTTCACAGTCCTGCTGTTACTAACAACACACACAGAGGTATGGTTACACCGTTCTCCAGGGCTGCTACCAAACACTGCCTGCACCTCTACATGGTCTGAACTGCTGACAGATTCCCTTCAACTAAGAACTGCTCAGTTGAGAAATAATGCCTAATGATTTTGTCCTGGAGAAGGCAGACTCTTCAACTGGTATAAGGGAAAAGTAACATTAAATGGCAGCAATTACATGTATAAATGGACAGTACTTATCTTCCAGAGGAGCTATATCAGTTCAGGTTCATGGAGAGTTTGAGTGACTGACTGATTCTCCCTTCCCATTAAGGAGTTTTAGACAGGAACTGTTATCATGACAAAGACTGTTATATTTATATTATAGTTTCTTCAGCTATTGTTCAGTACTGCAGTATTTAACATGTTGAGTACAAAAAATATATAAAAGTTGCTAGAACTAAGTAATTTATACATTTTAAAATACAACTTCAAAGTGGAAGTAAAAAGGAAAAAAAAACTCCAGCAAACAGAAATTACATTTCTGCACAGTAAGTACCAATGTGACATTACCTGACCTTTCTCCTATTTTACAATTTAAGTATGTATCTTAGTTAAATCAGTTTGCCCCTATTCAAATTCAATTATATAATTTGTATTAAAATACAATCAAAAATCAAAACTATTTCACATTTTTTTTCAGATTTGCTTGCTTGGTCCATCCTCAACTACAATGGACTTTAAAGGAAATCTACCATCAAAATCCATCATGATAGATCAGGGACACCTACACATGGATCCTGGCACAGTGACTGTAGTAATCTTCTTATACTTGTTATCCATGGACTCTTTCCTTCTAAGATCAACTTATAAAATAAATCTTATAAGACTAAAGAGCTCCTGGGGGTGTTACCAGAGCTCCTCCATTCTGAAGCTTCACAGCTCCTGCAGTAGTCTACATATTATATTATTTATATTACACATTTAATAACAACTTTAACCTCTCAATGGACAATATACCCTCTAAATGTTGTGATAAACTTGCCTAATAAACAACAATGGATTCATTTGGCCATATGCCAGAAGCAGATATCCTTGATGAATATGGTGCCAACAATAATGTAACTTTACAAGAATATATGCAGATAAAATAAGAGCACAAATTACCTGTAAATTTCAGTAAGGGGGTGCCAATTAACTTTCTAGTGTCAAATGCTGATGTGATGGTCCATTCTTAAATACACTGTTTTACCCCTGCAGACACTGCAGAGCTTTCAGTGGCTAAAACGCAGTAAGTTACTAATTCTTCCCTTTTCTACAAGGAACATACTAAAAATCCCCCCCCCCCCCGCCGCACCTCATATAGAAAAACCTTAATGGGGTATTCTTGCGAATACAAGATTCTTAAATATACTCAGGATAACAAAATAACACATTCCCTAATTCATTGTTATATCTTTGAAATGCTATATTTTTGCAAATAATTGCAAAAATATGTCCCTTGAAACGACTGTAAATCTTCTGACTATGGTTAGGTCCATCTCATGAATAGTTTCTCATGTCTGCACACTGCAGTGCTCTCTGCCTCCTACCCCTCCCCCTGCATTACAAGACCAGCTCAGACACAGGCACTTCCTGCCCAGCAGTGCGCAGAGACTTACTCTACAAGCTACAGACAGATAAGGTCTTTATCTGGAAGGGAGGTATATAACAGAGCTGACTGTGTGTGTTATAGGTGAGGTAGCAGGGCTGAGAGGGTCATTGTGTGTTATATCCATCTCATGGATCTCATCATCTCTCATCTCTTATCTGTTTCATCTCTTTTTCTATATGTCAGATACTAGTGGAATGTTTAGAATATAAATAAAAGTGTAGATAAACCCTGTACCCTGATAATCTAAGTATATTGTTGGCACACAGCATCTTACAGCACAGAGGAATCGTGAAGTTTCTGCTTAGAGAGGCTCAGCCCACAGTCTAGAACAGTGATGGCGAACCTTTTAGCGGCCGAGTGGCCAAACTGCAACCCAAACCACCCTTATTTATCGTGAGGTGCCAACCAAAAATTAAAGCAGTAAGTTATTGCTCCCTGTTCCTCAACAAATTTCAATCAGATTGGACTCCTGAGCACAGCAACACAGTAGAAAGATGGAAAATTTGCATCATTTTAGCTTCTTTCCAGTGTCCCTCTGTACACAAAGAATCGTGGGGCCAGCAGAAGGTCCTCCAAAGATAATTCGGCCCTGTGTACTCATTCTCACTCTTCCTACAGTTGTAAGTAGAGAAGCAAGTATCAAAATATGTCTGAAAGGAAGATTCTTTGAGTTCTGACTGGTGAGCTGGGGTGATGGCCCAAGTGCCCACAGAAAGGGCTCTGAGTGCCGCCTATAGCTTTTACATGGGTGTTGGTTTTACTTAGTTTGGAATGCAACAGTTACTGAAATAGTGATTGCTAGATTATTTCAACATTCTTTAAGAACTTGAGCATAGAAGGTGACAGAGAAAAGCAAAATGTACCACTTCCTCACAAGCAGATGACTGTGGTGTGGATCACATCATGTAAGGTCCAGACATCAGCATTTTGTGTTAGTAAACATAAGCAAAAATCAATAGAACTAATCAATGGTCTCCATAACTTTGGCACTGACTTGCACAATGTGTAAAAATACTGATTCGGTGTTATTTTTTTATTTACTTAGTCTTTTCTGGCCTACACAAGTCAAGGACTCTCTCTAAGAAAGGTTATCTTCAATGTCCCATTAGAGCAGTGGTTCTATTGTAATGCTTCAAGAATGTGGACCAGGTAAGATAAAGATAAACATTCTGGAGCACTGAGCCTAATGGAGTGGTATGCAAATATGCTGAAATAATTATTTGTCACATCATCAAATGTTGTGAGAGAATTATTCATAGAAGAAACTAAATTATAACAATTCCCATTCTACCCACTTAAGTAAAAGTTGTCTGTAAACCAGGCACACTGCGATACTACTAGTGTAAAATCTGTGGGGAAATCCACTCTACTTTAATATTCTTAATGCCTTGTTTTTAAGAAAAGAGGGCTTTACAAATTATGCAAATGAGTCAGAGGGGCTCCAGGCTCTATTAACACCTATGCAGCCCGGAGCCCCTCAGGCTCATTTGCATAAAAACGAGGGAATAAGAAGCTAAAATAGGAGCAGAGGGGGCACACACCTGCATGTGACTGTGCTTGGTGTACAATCCTCGATCCTGGTGGAAGATGTCATTTAAAGAGGTTATCCAGGGACTTTCCCTTGCCTTATGAAAGGTTGGCAGCTACTATTGTCACTAACCAACTTCCAGGTAGTAGGATGGACTGCTCATTACATGGCCGCCTCTCTCTCTGCCTCGGGTCTTGCCTGCATCACTGCCTTCAGCCCATCCCCATCCATGTCAAGGCACATGATTGTAAGGGGATGGGTTAGGGATGACACAGAAAGCCAAGTGCCAACCACTTTACAATCAGACCAAGTGAAGCTCAGTCCTTATGAATACTACTTACTACCATCTAGGATTTACATCACAGGTTACATGACTGAGAGTTTCAGGCAATAGGAATGTAACTAGGTCCTTAGCCTATCTGACACTGGGAGGAATATACATCCAGAGCCGCCATCATGGGGGGTCTGGTGGGACTCTGTTCAATGACCACCCTGTTTTACAATCCAAAGGGGGCACAAGAGGCTCACAGTACTCACATGGGACACTTAATCCTCCACTGACTTCCATAGTTCCTATGCGCTGCCCTCATTGCTTAAGTGACGGAGAAATGGCACTTGGGTCAACAGAGGACACACTGTGGACTATGGGGGAGCAGACTCTGGACTGGGGGGAGCCAACTATGGACTGAGTGAGGACATGCAGGGGCTATCTATATACTGAGTGGGCACATGCAGTAGAATGGGGTCATGTCAAAGGAATCTAGCTTTTAATGGCTTAAAAATGTTTTGGTCAAAAAAAAAAAAAATGTGTATACAATGTTATGTATCAAAGTGGGAATGGACGCCGGGGGAAGGTGGGACAAAAATCTTCCAGTCAGGGGCCCCAAAATTCCTAGTGCTTGTAATGGGGAGTTTATTTTAAAAGTGTGCATTAATCTCTCTCTGGATATCCCCTAAATATTGTATGCCACAACCCGAATCCCCCAGGGGAACCCAAGATAATGTTAATAAGTACCTATATTAGGTGGTCATAGAAAATGAGTGAATCGCATCAATTAACAAATACTCACACAGTAGCCGAGCTCTGATATATTGACATTGACACCGGTCGACCTCTTCAAGTTACCATCATGGGACACCACAACCTCTTCATCTTTGGTGAGATGACAATCCAATTCCAGCATTTCTGTCCCAAGGCTGACTGCACTGTTAGTCACAATAATAAAATAATGTTAGGTGAATATTCTCTATTATATTATATATTATCGTTCCATGAAAAAATAACAGATATCTAACTATACACTTTATATATATATTATCTATAGCAATAGGAACTAATTGTGACCATAATAATCATCTATGCTGCTGTACTTGCATCAATATTGCACACCATATTATCACCGCACACGCAAAATTGTCTGTGCAGCTTAAAAGGGTTTTCTTGGACACAAGTATTGATCTCCTCTCCTTATAATAGGCCTTTTAAATATCAGATTGGCAATATGAATTTAAATACCAATTCAGACAGTCGGTGACAGATACAAAAAAGATTTATCATATATTAGAAAAGTTCCCACCTAAAAGTGCGGATCTAGGGTTTATTCATACAACCCACGTGGTTGACTTTTGTTCAATCCTTGTCAAATGATTGTAGCAGAAAAGATGTTTTTTGCCAAATTACTTGTAATGACTTGAAATTAAACTTTTAGCATCTGATTTACATAAGGGTATATCAAGAGGAAGGACGAGGGTTTCTGTACATGCGTGATCATATCTGGCAGGGAATTTTGGGACAAAAATAAAAATGGCTTATTTGACTAGATTGAACTGTATCAAGGTTAGGCCTGAGCTGCAGAGAGCGGTAACTGGTCCGGTTATTCATTTATGGTATTTCCTAAGGACAGGATGTCTACTTTTAAATGGAACCCGTCACCACGTTTTTCACAAATACAGGTAGTGGCAGGTTCCTATAGAGCCCTAGAAACTATCTGACACCCTGCTTTTAGCTAAAAGTAGTTTCCCTCAGATCCCCATAAAATCAGAGGTTATAATCTTGCCTGGTATCTATGCATCTTTGGAGCGAGTATCTGACCACATAAAACAATCACAGGAGCTTCCATGGACGTCCCCATAGACGGCAATAGCGGCGCGGCACAGATGCGGTGCCACACATGTGTGCCACCGATCCGGCCCGCACACCTCAAAAAGATAGAGCATGCTCTATCTTATGGCGTGTGTGCGGCCGTGCGCCGCTATTCTCCATGGAGGGAGGAGGGGCCGCCTCCTCCTCCTCTCCAGCACACGGCGGTATGCTCGCACGGCGGGCATACCGCTGTTTGAATGTACCCTTAGATATGAGGTAAAACTATAAAGTTGAATATATGGGTATCTCAAGGGAATAATTTTTAGCTAAAAGAAAGGTGTCAAATAGTTACTAGGGCTCTAATGGAACCTGTCACTATCTGTATTTGTGAAAAATCTGGTGACGGGTTCCCTTTAAGGACAGCTTCAGAGGGCTACAAAAAGGCACAATATTTGTAGCCTGGTAAAGTCTATCGAATATAAAAGCATGACTTGAAAAATCCTTTAAAATTGGGGGGAACGGGGTGCTGTATGGCTCAAACAGTCTTGTGTCTGGGAGACAATGAGGCTTTCAGTCCCAAATGAAAGCTTTATAAATACACTTTATAAAAAAAAAACATAGCCTGGTTTATTTGCAGCAGATTAGACAGAGAAAATGATTTTTCTCATATCTGTTCAGGAAGAAAATACATGTTCTTTGGCACCTAGGGACTCTTTATCTCACTAAATATCTGTAATGTGATCTATCCTAAGGCTTTTTCTGCTCTTGTATTAACATAAACTTGATGATGGAAGAGACAGGCAATCAGTGGAGATGGGAATCAGAAAGCCCCCAGCACTAGATGCAGCTCTGGCCCAGGATTGGCCGCTTCAGGACACCACTAGGCCTGTATGTCATCCAACTCTGCTAATTATAAAGACAAGGGGGGGAGCAACTCCAAATTGGGAGCATATTCTTAACCGGAAAAGATCCTGTACGCTAGAGCAGTGCCCTCCCTAGAGTTTAATACTGACACTTCCACTCAAGAATTTTACAATATCTACTATTTTATTAGCGCTTATCTACAAGAGTTGCAGGAATGTCTAATCCAGCCCCAAGGGTGAAAATATATTCTCACAATGCTCTTACAAAGCAGAAAATTCCAATACTCAGCTAATGCAAAATAAAACAAGTCAACACATCTGACGGATTATCCAAAGATTTCCCCAGGACATCATATTTTATTGTATACAGGTATAAACCTAATATTGCAGTATAACATGCAGCTCCATTACTGAGAGAAAAAAAAACGCTGACTTATCAGATTAGAGGAAGCTTAAGTGAGGAAATATTACACATTCAGCAGTACCAGGTCGTTAGGAATTTATCATTTTTAATTCCAAAATCAAGTCCGGTAATATTTTGGAGTTGAAGGTTCAATTAGGAGCCTACATCACAAATTTCTTCACAAATCATTCTCCCCTGTAAAATGATTGGCCTCTTTATACTGTAAGTGTCATGGTTTCCAGCATAAACAACAATGTACAACAATGTAGACTGATGGATAAGTACCATATATACACGTGTACGAGCAGAGTTTTTCAGGACAAAACAATGTGCTTAAAAATCTCACCTCGGCTTATACACAAGTCCATAAAAAAAATAAAACTTACATACTCACCTTCTGGCTCTCCCGATGCTCCACGTGGCTTCCCGGCTCCTCTGCTTTCTTCTCTCTGTGTACAACAGTGGGCAGAAGCGCGTCTATGTGCTCTGTTGCCCAGCGCAAATTATGATGCGGCGACACTGATGACATCATAGTGTGCGCCGGAGGGTGGAGCTCTTGCACGCGCCTCTGCTCGCTGTTGCACGCAGAAGGAAGAAAGTAGAG
Source organism: Engystomops pustulosus (assembly GCA_019512145.1). Classification (NCBI taxonomy): domain Eukaryota; kingdom Metazoa; phylum Chordata; class Amphibia; order Anura; family Leptodactylidae; genus Engystomops; species Engystomops pustulosus. Next base: position 224,906,609 of record CM033642.1, on the reverse strand, counting down.
GAGCCGGGGAGCATTTGGGAGCCGCCCGGAGCATCGGAAACGCCTGAAAGTGAGGCTGGCTGCATGGGGCATTTCACAAATGGGGTGGCTGGCTGCATGGTGCATTTTATCATTAGTAAGGGGTTGCTGGCTGCATGGGGCACTATATAACTGGGGTGCTGGCTGCATGGGGCACTATATAACTGGGGGACTGGCTGCATGGGGCATTTCATAACTGGGTGGCTGGCTGCATGGGGCATTTCATAACTGGGGGGGCTGGCTGCATGGGGCATTTCGTTAGTGGGGGGTAGTTGGCTGCATGGGGCATTTCATTATTGGGGGGCTGGCTGAATGGGGCATTTCATTACTGGAGGCGGCTGTGACCAATGTCTTTCCCACCGTAAGCTTATCAATAAATTTTCCCAGTTATTTGTAGCAAAATTAGGGACCTTGGCTTATACTCGGATGAACTTATACTTGAGTATATACTGTATGCTTTTCCAGTAAGATTAAAGGAAATCGACCATCAAAAACAAACCAGGGACACTTAAACATAGATCCAGGCACTGTAAGTGTGGCGATCTTCTGATATATATTATTTAGGAAGAAGAAAATAGAAAACAATTATAAGAAGATTACTACAGTCCCAGTGTCTGGGTCTATGAGCAAGTGTCCCTGGTTTATCCTGATGGATTTTGATGGTCAATTTCCTTTTTAAAAAAAAATAAAAAATTATAGAAAACCTCATCATGATATCCACTACTGACAATAGATGATGTCACAGCCTTTTTATCTGCACAGACTATTCCTAGAAAACTATCCTTAAGGAGTTGGCTCCAGACTTTTGTGGTCTAAGGCCATGCTGTAAAACAAAACACTAAATAATGTTACTAGAGCTGAAGCCTACATAATCAAGGATAGATCAAAGAAATCTACAGGTAAAATTAATATATTTTGTTATCTGTTTCAGTGAGGAAAAATAAAAATTGGCAACACTATTCCTTACTTCCAGTCTTAAATTTAGATAAAGTTATATATATTAGTGTATAAAAAAAATGTCAATGCTTTAGGGACCTGAAGGTAAGCCGAGTATATGGTTGAGGGGCTCTAGAACAATGTGGTAGAACATTGGGGGAGGACTCCTATTAACAGCTTTCTTGCCTCTTTCAAAAATGTTTTTCACTTTGAGGAATCTCCTTTTGACCTTAATTCACACAAGGTAGTTTGATTCCCGTTTTCTTGTTTAGCAAAAAGTGTAAAATAATGTATATACTGAATAAGGAATGATGGAGTCCCATTTAATCTTTAATTGGAGAACAAATAAACAAAATCATAATAATTATAGAAGTAGATTATACATTGTACTCACTGTTTAAAAGCAGTCATTGTATTTTCTAGATTTTCTCCAGCACCTTAAAAAGACACATATATGAAATTTAGTTTTTACTATTAAAGTATTCTTACATAGGCATCTTTTTCATTACTTATTCAACATAAATGTATCCTATACATCAGTGGTGGCGAACCTATGGCACGGGTGTGGGCACCCGAGCCATCGCCCCAGCACACCAGACAGGACTCAAAGAAACTTCCTGCAGTTCCAAGCAACTTAAAAGATGTTGCTTTCAGTCATATTATGATACTTACGTTACTGCTTTCATTTTTGGTTGGCACCTCGCAATAAATAAGGGGGGTTTTGGGTGTCTTTTTGGGCACTCGTCCGCTTAAAGGTTCGCCATCACTGCTATACATGGATCAGAAAACACATGCATGACAGCCAGCTGAAAGCTTACCTCCCCGCTTCAATAATAGTTCACCAAGTGTTTTGCATTATACAGAAGTAATAAGTAATCTGCATCCTGCAGATGTGCCGTGTCATACATGTGCAATTTCTATTCACTATAACATATTTGACAATGAAGTACAAAATATGTGGCTTAATTCCCAAATGTAGCTTTTATCTTAGGCCAAGTTCACATCACAGTTAGAGATGGGTCTTAACTGATATTTATAATGGCACAGAATGATTCTGTACATGATCGTTTATAGGAATACACTTTTACACCACTGTTCTAATATTAGCTCCTTCACCAGTGCACTCCTCTTATGCATTCTATGTTTTATCTAACGACTCTATTCCATCTTGTTCTGCTGTGAACCTGATAAAACCCTCTCATTATAATAATTCCTTTATTTATATAGCGCCTACAGATTATGCAGTGCTACACAGAGTTTGCCAAACCGACCCTGTCCCCAATGGGGCTCACAATCTCATCAACTTGCCAGTATGTTTTGAAATGTGGGAGGAAACTGAAAGACTAATGCTAACTACTAAGCCCCCGTGCTGCCACTATCATAAGTCCCTTACATTTCACTACTCATAGAAACCCTGCAAACTTCATACATATTCAGTACATCCCTTCTTCTATCTCTCCTCCTACAGCTTCTTTCAGATGTGCCCAATCAGTGTGCAATAAACTTGAATCCATTCACGACCTGTATCTTTCGTTTGACATACTGGCCATCACTTAGACATGGATTTAGCAGGATGACACTGCTTCGCCTGCTGCTCTGTGCTTCAGTGGTTTACTATTCCCTTACTTATCCAGACCTGACAATAGGCCGGGAGGAGGGGAAGACATACTCCCCTCGCCTAGTGTAACTTTCAGTTAATTTCTCCTGAACCCCCCTTTCACCTTCCCTTCTTTTGAGGTCCACACCCTTAGGATATTACACCCATTCTCCCTTCATGTGTCTGTAGTTTACGGTCCTCCTGGCTCACCCTACCAGTTCCCAAATCCCCTTCAGCCTGACAACTTTTATAACCAACTTATTATTTTCGAACTCTCCTACCCACCTGGAGGGAAAAGTCCAAGGCTTGGTCTCTCTACAATCGCTGAATTCAAGAAATTCTGTCACAGCAAATCTCAACACTTTCAAAAGATGTTATTCTGATGCCCTATGTATGCATATGATATCCTATGAGTCCGATCCACACTATGAGGTGGGCGGTCCGGCGTATTCATGAGATGGCAGTCTGGTCACTCCCCTCTGCTTCTAGAGAGCTTACCCTTCACTCATCATCTCCAATTCCCACGCTTGCGCACAATGATTCTTCCACACTGCCTTGTCAGCAAGTCTCCTGTCTGTTCTGCACACAAAGCAACTTAAAGATGTCACCGAAGTTGTGCGAGTAGGAAGAACAGCAGTGAGCCTAGAGGAGGGCTTAGCCATAAATATGGATGACGTCACAGTGCTAATTAGCATATTTGTCCAGGAAAAAAGCATGCGACAGACAGGTGTCTTTTCACTAATACTACCTTCCAACCTCAAAAGTTCCCTGGATGAGGTGGCACCTCCGTCAGACCAAACCTTTTGACAAAGACATCGGCAACTTGGCACACACCCCAAACTCATTTCCTTCTTCAGTGCTCCAGGAGTGCCGAACATCTGTGGAGAAAATCGTGCACCTCTGCAGACTTTCTTCACTTCAGATTTATGTTTAGAACCTGTAGCTCTTCCACCCATCTTGCCAAACAGGTCTACTTCTTCACTCCTTACTAACACCAAAGGTGAGCCACTTGTCAAAGACTGGGCTGAAGATCTGGCTACCTGCTTTAAAGAAAAAAATTGACTGCATTAGCCAGGAAATAATCTCCCAATCCACTAACTCCATTAATCCCTTTCCCTCCAGTACTTCAGCCGGTTCTCTCTCTTCCTTTGATCCAGTCACAGAGGAAGAAGTGCCTAAGCTCCTTCACTCTGCTCGCCCCACTACCTGTATCAGCAATCCCATTCCCTCACATCTTGTACAGTCCCTCTCCCCAGCCGTCACTTCTCACCATACTAAAATCTTCAATCTCTCTCTCTCTCCTGGTGTCTATCCCTTTTCCTTCAAGAATGTTGTGGTTACCGCATTACTAAAGAAAGCTTCCCTGGACCCATGTAATGCTACTAACTACCGACCAGTTTATAATCTCCATTTCATCTCCAAACTCTTGGAACACCTTGTATATTCTCGACGAACCCGCTATCTCTCAGCCAACTCCATCCTTGGTCCCCTACAATATTGTTTCCACACTATGCATTCTACAGAAACCGCTCTTTCTAAAATCTCCAGTGATCCCTCACTGCCTCTTTCTAAAATCTCCAGTGATCCCTCACTGCTAAATTCAAAGAGCACTATTCTCCTTGTTCTTCAGGATCCCTCGTAAGTGTTTGATACTGTGGACCATCTGTTTATACTCAATGGATGCTTCGCTCCATTGGCCTGAAGGACATTGTGCTCTCTTAGTTTTCCTCCTGTCCTCTGACTGCACTTTTAGTGTAATAATAATACTGTAATATCTTTATTTATATAGTGCAATCGAATTCCGTAGCGCTTAAAAAAAATCAAAGGGGACATATACAAATACATTACATTACAGATTACAAATGGTCATATGGAACAATAGGAATGAGGGCCCTGCTTCTCTGGATCCTTCTCTTCTCACTCTGCTCGCCCCACTACCTGTATCAGCAATCCCATTCCCTCACATCTTGTACAGTCCCTCTCCCCAGCCGTCACTTCTCACCATACTAAAATCTTCAATCTCTCTCTCTCTCCTGGTGTCTATCCCTTTTCCTTCAAGAATGTTGTGGTTACCGCATTACTAAAGAAAGCTTCCCTGGACCCATGTAATGCTACTAACTACCGACCAGTTTAGAATCTCCATTTCATCTCCAAACTTTTGGAACACCTTGTATATTCTCGACGAACCCGCTATCTCTCAGCCAACTCCATCCTTGGTCCCCTACAATATTGTTTCCACACTATGCATTCTACAGAAACCGCTCTTTCTAAAATCTCCAGTGATCCCTCACTGCTAAATTCAAAGAGCACTATTCTCCTTGTTCTTCAGGATCCCTCGTAAGTGTTTGATACTGTGGACCATCTGTTTATACTCAAGGATGCTTCGCTCCATTGGCCTGAAGGACATTGTGCTCTCTTAGTTTTCCTCCTGTCCTCTGACTGCACTTTTTATGTAATAATGAAACTGTAATACTTTTATTTTCGAATTCCGTAGCGCTTAAAAAAAATCAAAGGGGACATATACAAATACATTACATTACAGATTACAAATGGTCATATGGAACAATAGGAATGAGGGCCCTGCTTCTCTGGATCCTTCTCTTCTCCTCTGCCTCTCACTTTTGGGTTTTCTTAGGGCTCAGCTCCTCTCCCTCTACACTGCCCCCATTGTACAAAGCATCAGCAGATTTGGTTTACAGTATCATCTTTATGCGGATGATACTAAGCTATATATGTCTGCACGTAATATCACTCATCTTACTTCCCTCACATCTTGTACAGTCCCTCTCCCCAGCGTCACTTCTCACCAATACTAATCTTCATCTCTCTCTCTCCTGGTGTCTCTCCCTTTTCCTTCAAGAATGTTGTGTGTTACCGCATTACTAAAGAAAGCTTCCCTGGACCCATGAATGCTACTAACTACCGACCAGTTTATAATCTCCATTTCATCTCCAAACTCTTGAACACCTTGTTATTTCGACGAACCCGCTATCTCCTCAGCCAACTCCATCCTTGGTCCCCTACAATATGGTTTCCACACTATGCATTCTACAAAACCGCTCTTTCTAAAATCTCCAGTGATCCCTCACTGCTAAATTCAAAGCACTATTCTCTTTGTTCTTCAGGATCCCTCTTAAGTGTTTGATCGTGGACCATCTTTTATACTCAATGGATGCTTCGCTCCTTGGCCTGAAGGACATTGTGCTCTCTTAGTTTTCTCCTCTGTCCTCTGACTGCACTTTTAGTGTAATAATAATACTGTAATATCTTTATTTATATAGTGCAATCGAATTCCGTAGCGCTTAAAAAAATCAAGGGGCATATACAATACATTACATTACTATTACAAATGGTCATATGAACAATAGGATGAGGGCCCTGCTTCTCTGGATCCTTCTTTCTCACTCGCTCGCCCACTACCTTGATCAGCATCCCATTCCCTCACATCTTGTACAGTCCCTCTCCCCAGCCGTCACTTCTCACCATACTAAATCTTCAATCTCTCTCTCTCTCCTGGGTTGTCATCCCTTTTCCTTCAAGTCGGTTCGTGTTTGGTTACCGCATTACTAAGAAGCTTCCCTGACCCATGTATGCTACTAACTACCGACCAGTTTTAATCTCCATTTCATCTCCAAACTCTTGGAACACCTTGTATATTCTCGACGAACCCGCTATCTCTCAGCCAACTCCATCCTTGGTCCCCTACAAATTTTTCCACACTATGCATTCACAGAAACCGCTCTTTCTAAAACTCCAGTGATCCCTCATGCTAAATTCAAAGACACTATTCTCCTGTTCTTCAGGATCCCTCGTAAGTGTTTGTACTGTGGACCATCTGTTTATACTCAATGGATGCTTCGCTCCATTGGCCTGAAGGACATTGTGCTCTCTTAGTTTTCCTCCTGTCCTCTGACTGCACTTTTATTGTAATAATAATACTGAATACTCTTTATTTTATGTGCACTCGAATTCCGTAGCGCTTAAAAAAAATCAAAGGGGACATATACAAATACATTACATTACAGATTACAAATGGTCATATGGAACAATAGGAATGAGGGCCCTGCTTCTCTGGATCCCTCTCTCTCCTCTCCTCCACTTTTGGGTTTCTTAGGGCTCAGCTCCTCTCCCTCTCACACTGCCCCATTGTACAAAGCATCAGCAGATTTGGTTTACAGTATCATCTTTATGCGGATGATACTAAGCTATATATGTCTGCACGTAATATCACTCATCTTACTGCAGAACACCAGTGACTGTTTCGCGCAGTCTCTAACATCATGTCCTCTCTCTTCTTGAAACTTAATCTTTAAAACTGAACTTCTTGTCTTTCCATGGTCTACTAACCGACCCAACTATTAACTGATATAAGAGTATTAATTTCCCTTATTCAAACCTCTCACTCAGGTTTACAGGACTTCTCCCGAGCTGCACAACTCTCTGGAATGCTCTACCTCCTTCTATTAGACTAATACACAACCTCCAAAGCTTCAAACATTCTCTTAAAACCCATCTCTTCTGGCATACCTATCACATTCCCTAACTGCATGGAATTTCTCTTTTTAATAACCCATTCTATGTACTCTTCCCATCTGTAAAATGGCAAACACCACATACCAAGCTCCAGGCTTGTCTGCAGTCCCATTAACCTTGGACTCTGTATATAAGATGGCAGACAATGGCTGGTTCAAGCAACAGCATTTTTAATTATTAAATTATTATGCTAAATTTTTTTACATTCCCTTATAAAGAATGACTGGACCATTATAAAAGCTTTTTTAACTTTTCTCACCCCCTCATCCTCATAGACTATAAGCTCTTGAGAGCAGGGCCGTCACTCCTATTGTTCCATATGACTACGTTTTTACTGTGCAAATTCTTATTTCATTTGTTTATGTTCCCCATAATCTGTAATGCTCTACGGAACTTAATGTCGCTATATAAATAGGAAGTTATGGAAAAGGGAAGGGATTCCATTTGTCTATTGTTCTCATAACGGAAGGGGATTATGGATACCAATAGAGGTAGTATGAACTTGGCCTAAGATTGCATTACCTTTGTGGTTGGAGCAATATTTTGTGGGGAGTATTTCATTGGAAGTAGATGCATTGAGCACATATTGCAAGTAGGGTGGCTTAGTGGTTAGCATTACAGCCAACGCTGGGGACCTGGGTTTCCAGTCCCAGGGTCAACATCTGCAAAGAGTTTGTATGTTCTCTTCGTGTTTGCATGGGTTTCCTCCAGGTCCTCTGGTTTCCTCCCACACTCCAAAACATACTGGTAGGTAATTCGATTGTGAGCCCCATTGGGGACAGGGACTGGTTTGGTAAACTCTGTGCAGCGCTGCCTAATCTGTGTGCACTATAAAATAAAGAATTATTATTTAAATGGTGAAATCTATGAAAGATACAAGCAATATTGGAGTTCTGCAGTAGCTTCAAACTGCAAAAATGCCAGGTCAAACCCCATTTATCTGATATTGATGACCCCTAACCTATGAAAATAAATATATATAATAAATATATGTGTGTGTATAAGTATATATATATATATACAATACCTATTTAAGAAATGTAGTTGTTTGTAGCTATACTTCGCCTTAAACAAGCGTTACCTTAGTGAGTCATCTACAATGCTGGCCTATATGCATTGCACAACTCAGAAAACATGTGAGTCACCTAAGGATTTGCAGAGTCATATTGATGCGTTAAATGTGACATTTACACAGAAACAAGTGCAGCTCCGAGGAACAATTCTTATGAAAGTGCCTTGTAAGCAGGTCTCCCATCTCCACAGGCTAGACTGTGAACCACAATCACAGACTACTCCTAACAAGATGTCCTTTGTAATATTGTACTGAACACTATTACACATAAGCATATTAGTAGGAATACATTGTCTCAGAATTCTTTCCTATACTGGCCTCAAAAACATTATTAATACATATACAATGGGAGGCTTTGTTTAATGAGTGTAAGCTGCTACCAAAGAGGAAAGAATGCAGGCAAATATGTCTCGCTGGAGGAGATCAAGGCAAATTATTAAGTAAAATCAAAGGGACTTAAGGGAAAAAATGTATGTATAAGTAGAATATTGTACTGAAGACTAACAGCATTCAAGTTTTTAACCCCACAACTAGTAGTAAAGTGTGGCTGTGATGGTAAAAATGTTTAAGCCACAACAGTCCACAGGTTGTATGTGGTACTGCTGGTTATTAATTTGCTTCAATAAAGCTAATCAGTAACAGCAAATAGATCCCATAGTTTACTAAAAAAAATTCATATGATTATTTTCACAGATTGCACTGCAATATATATAGGGTGAAATACTCCGCAATTTATGTGTACATTTTGTACATTTTTTAGATTCTTTGCAACACCCAGTTAAAAAATTAGGTGTGAATTTACCATAACTGATCTGTGAAAGGGATTAAAGGGGTAAAGGGATTATTTAACTTCCCTCTTACATAAGAGTTTATGATGTAATGTGAGGTCACATGTGTCATCATGGTGTATATGATGAAAACTTGATCATTTGAACATGAGAGAAATCACATGGAAAAGAAGACAAATCGTCTTGAAAAACTGATATGTCCTCTCCTGTAGGAATAGTCCCGTCAGAGCCCCGTTTATCTCTGACCTGGCAGCTTCTAGCATGTGATGTAATGGTTGCACTAATATTATTGTCTAGTCAATCAAAAATTTCCTCATCCATTCAAAGTACACACAGACTTACACGTAGATTAGACGGCCACACCCTTATTATAATGTAAAGGAAGTTATGATATCTATGTGGAAACAAGGCTGAAGACTGAATTATTCAGCACCCGACTCCACTGGGGGGGGGGGGGGGGGGGGGGGAGTTAAGTGACATCATCAATAATTTGGATGTAAAGGGAACACAGAGTCTGAAACATGAACCCTTTGGCCTTCAAGACACAGAGAATCAAATGCCATGGTTAACGTGTCTTTTTACACAAGGGGCCAAGTTACTTTTTCCTTGACAAACAGAAGATTCACAAATAATTTAATAGCATCTGCGAGCAGGTCTATGGAACTGGCAAATACTAAAAAAGTGGGACACTTCAGGTACCCTTAGTTTATGGATAAAAATGCTGCAATAAAATCGATTCCAGGTGGATTATAGCCAATTTTGATAAAACAATTTCTGTGAAACCGGAAATTAAAGGGTTTTTTTTGTTCTGTCTATATCAGTTTACATAAGGGACAGTTTGTCTTAAAGAAAATATATCTGCAGTGGTTTTTCTGAAAAAACTATTTTAAAATTATGATAGAGGCTATGGTGGTCCTATGGCTGTCCAGGCACTCTCCCCATTCTAATTATTGATTGCTTCATCCTTGTCCTGCTCAGTCATCATTGTGTTGTTCCTGACAGGAAGAAGTAACCAATCGCTGCACCATCCCCCAGCTCTTTGAGTCATCCAGCTCAGGTTGATTAGCCCTGTATGGATCGTTCAGGCAGCTATTTTATGTACGGCAGCCAGCATGCACCCAGCTTTCCCAAGGTCCTGAATTTTTTTGAGCAAAACCACTCTGTTCAGGGATTAAATAAGTTGCATCAGTGTAGCTTCAGCATCCTCAAGGTATATTTGGTTCACAATTCATAAAAACAAATGGTAGATTTCCTTTAAGCTAACATGTTTCCTTAGTTTGAGCGAATGTCTATCTTTAGAAAACCTGGACACCGTGACATAATTTTTGATTACATGCAAATAAGCTTTAAAGATGGACCTGCCATGTGGCTGTGAGGTCTGACGTATTCTTCTTTCTCGGGCTTTCTACTAAATCATCAGATTGCTAGGTTCAAAGGTTAAAATAGAATGTACACATTTCTTGCTAAATCATTCTTAGAGCTTAGTAAATTGCCATATGTCCAAAGGTACAAAGCAACAAGATAGTCTGTGTTGTCTGTAGGCAAATAAGCCTTATGTAACCATTCTCCTGACATATAAAGAATCTGGCAGAACAGGCCCTCACATTGTCCATACTGTTCCCACAGAAAAATAAATGGTAGGCAACAACCCTTCCACAACTACCTGTATGGTATACAGGCAGTCCCCTACATAAGTACACCCGACTTACATACGACCCCTAGTTACAAATGGACCACTGGATGTTGGTATTTTACTATACTTTAGCCCTAGGCTACACTAAAAGCTATAACATTTAATAATTGTATCTGAAATGAAGCTTTAGTGTTAATCCTGGTTCTTATGACAATTCAACATTTTTAAAATCCAGTTGTCACAGAGACCAAAAAAAATTGTCTGGAGCCACAATTATAAAATATACAGTTCCGACTTACATACAAATTCAACTTAAGAACAAACCTACAGAACCTATCTTGTACGTAACCCGGGGACTGCCTGTAATATATACACATATGTTCCCACGAGACGTTGCCAGAATCTGGACCCCCACAAATAGACATTTATACCATATCCTGTGGATTATGGCAACACCCCTTGATTGAGAGGTTACATTGCTCTTTAAAACTGTTACTCAAAAAACTGATATAAATTCACCCTATGGGACATATTGCTTCTATATGAAACTAATATTCAAAAATGATTAAAGAGTTTGGGCACAAATAAAAAAAAAAGTTTTCCAGGGTAAGTATAATACAGGGAGACCCCTACTTAAGGACAACCGACTTATAGACAACCCATAGTTAAAGACGTACCCCTCTGCCCACTATGACCTCTGGTGAAGCTCTCTGGATGCTTTACTATAGTCCCAGACTGCAATAATCAGCTGTAATGTGTCTGTAAAGAAGTTTTTTTGATAATCCTTGGTCCAATGACAGCAAAAAATTTTGAAATTCCAATTGTCACTGGGGCAAAAAAATGTTTGTCTAGATCTACAATGATAAAATATACAGTTCCGACTGCCTGTACCCAAATAGGTTGACCCTTATTGTACTCAACGTGGTAAACTTTCCCTTTCTGCCCATAAGTGCTGTGGGTCATGTGATGGGATCTGCAATGGGAACTTCCTGTGACGTCCTATGTCATTCTAGTAGGTTAGTATGCTTATTACTGCATGCCCCCTCCGCTAATACCACTCCGATGTCACTGCTTGGAGGGGCACGCCAAAGACATCAGTAATGAGCGTGCATGACCAGCAGGCTTGATGGACAGAGGGGGACAGTTTACCAGGGTAAGAAAAATATGGGTAATACTATTAGTGTACAGGTGGTCCCCTACTTAAGGATACCCGACTTACAGACGACCCCTAGTTAAAGATGGACCCCTCTGCCCACTGTGACCTTGGTGAAGCTCTCTGGATGCTTTACTATAGTGCCAGATTGCAATGATCAGCTGTAAGGTGTCTGTAATGGAGCTTTAATGATAATCCTTGATCCAATTACAGCAAAAAAAATGTTGGGGGGGGGGGGGGTTAAAATTTTTTGTCTGGATCTACAATTATAAAATATACAGTTTCGACTTACATACAAATTCAACTTAAGAACAAACCTACAGAACCTATCTTGTACGTAACCCGGGGAATGCCTGTGTATAACACTTACCCTGGTAAACGATTATTCATGTCTGACAACTTCAATTGTCTTGAACCAGTCTGGTAGGCTTTTTTTTTAAGCCTAATATTGTGCCTTTGTTATCCTAAATATAATCATCTACAGAGGATTTTTCCATTCTAAATTCTCTAAAATGATATCTTTTCTGCAGATCCTCTATATGTAACCCATTGTGGTGATGTAGCTGCCTTTTATTTCCTAGCACTGCTTTGATTAAGGCTCATTAGCACATCCTTCATTTCAATGAATGCAATAAAAGTGGTCAGGCTGGTCTAATGAAAGCCTGTCCTGAATAGGCACAAAGGGTGTACTGTAATCTCTGGGTTCATTATCTGTACTGATCATTTGACTTTATGGCCCAAGCGGAGGAACAGACATCATCATCTATTAATTCATAGCCGGGGAATGTACCTACTTACACGCGTCTGCTGAGTGAGTGCACCGAGAGAATGCTGCAGACTGCAATGCAGTCCTTTTCCTACAATCTCTGCAAATTTCAATCTAAGAAACTTGGAGGCAAGTGATGAAGGTGAGCTCAGCAAGCGGACATGATCTGGGAAAAGATACAGTTACAGACTATCCGACTATACACTAATTCCAATAAAGCGTGGATGTGAAACGCAAACGTCAGAAATAATCCACTCTGTTATTTCTCAAGGATGTCTAGGACATCCCAAGGATAAAGACAACACATAGGATATAAAAACCAGTCTGTAATCTTATGGCTTCAATTAAAGGAACAAGGGAATGTTTAGGCCTTTCAATAACTTGAAGAGGGATTGCTGTAGCACAAAAAGGATATTTTGGATTATGTAAAAGAAAATAAAAATGGAGGAACCAAATGATCTCCTTCTTTACAATTACCATTTTGTATCTACGGATAGCAAATAAGATAAGGCCTCATACTTGGGGGCCCGCAAGCTACTGCACAAATTCTCCCCCAAACTCCTCCACCACCATTTAGTGTGCATACCGGCAAAATACAATGGGGCACAATTACTTACAAGGTCACCCGAGTTCACTGAAAGTGCATTGTCCGTCTATAATGCTGTGTGCGGCGATTCACTAAGATCATGCACCTGAAATCATGAATGTGTCGCTTCCCCGCTCAGGTCCGACAGAGTTACCATTTTTTTTGTGGTGCATCTTTAACATAGGGCGTGCAACACAATTTGAAAGCTAAAAACACCGCTCAGTCCGAATTAGTCGGACTGTCTGATGGCACCCTCCCCCATAAATTGTGTTGCATGGAGGCCAATGCAGATGCGCCACAAAAGGGTCACGTGTGACACAATTGCAGTGCAGACACTTCTTAAAGGAAACCTACCATTTCAAATGGTAGGTTTAAGCTGTAAACAGCGAGCACCAGCTCAGGGTGAGCTGGTGCCGGTGCTTAGTTTCGTTAGTGTTAAAACCGCGGTAACTTTATAGCAGAAGCCGCTTCGGCATTTCCTATGTAGGCGCGCGCACGCAGCACCGAAGCAGTTTATGCTATAAAGTTTAAAAAGTGTTAAAACCGCGATACCGCGGTTTTAACACTACCGAAACTAAGCACCGGCACCACCTCACCCTGAGCTGGTGCTCGGTGTTTACAGCTTAAACCTACCATTTGAAATGGTAGGTTTCCTTTAAATACCTGTGCAAGCCATTTTAGCCATGAAAAAAGTGAACAGTCAGACTAAAGTGTGTCGCAAAACCCTTAGTAAACGTGCCCCAATATCTCACTGGTGAGAATACTGAAAGTGGATTTCCAGGGTTTCTGGAAATCCCTTGGGGGGAAGCATGGCTAGCAAAAATTTGTACCTATCCGCTCTGGCTCCTGCAAGCAGAGTAGTAACTTGAGCGGGGGCAGAGGAAGCAGTTGCAACTGGGCCCAAGAGACCTAGGGGGCCCATGTGGTGCATCTTTCCTATATGAGTAGACTAATAGTATAAATAATACATTATAATTGGGGGCCTCACACAGATTTTGCACTGGGACCCAACAGGTTCAAGTTACACCACTGCCCACCAGTACTTCTGGTGTTCAGTAACTGTGGCTGTGCTGGAAGTTCACAGGAGCGTCTTCGATCAATTTGTGGCCTCCTTGCACCTCAGGAGTTTATTTGTGATGTCAGACCCATGGAGACCACGGAATGGACAGAGCAGGTGCCAACGTTTGAAAAAGAAGCCAGACCAGAATAATTCCCCTTTTTTTGTAACCACTGCACGTGCTGCACCATACTGGTCCATACCTGGGAAAGGATAGGACATGTTGTATTTTTGCCCATATTACGGCGCCATATATCTCTATGGAGAGGGGCGGGGCAAGCAGCGCTAACCCCCTCCTCCTCCCCCGTTTGCGGTTGTGTGCACGGCGTGCTACGGTACAGTGGGCACACGTTCGGGTGAATTTACACTTAACATAGGAGCCATGTTTTATCTGCTTTGGTGTCTGTATATTTGTTAAGCAGTATAGGATGGGAATCTTTAAAGGAGTAGTTCACTTTAAGCACATTCCAGCAAACAATTGATATTGTTTGCATAATGAAAGGTTTTACAAATTTCCAATATACTTTCTCTATCAATTCTTACCAGTTTTTCTAAATCTCTTCTTGCTGTTATGCAACAAGAAACTTCATTCTTTACTTCCTGTAGATAAACACAGGTCCAATTTTCTAAAGAGGCTAATGGGGCGTAGAGTAGCCGGAGCTCAGGCAACACGGCACGGCTACTCAACACCCCAGTAGCCTCTTTGATCCTCCTACCATATAACTTCGGCGCGCAGCTCCTCATAGCTGTGCCCCCTCGTCTGCGAAGCCTGCTCTGAAGCCGGAGCTACTGCGCATGCGCAGAACAGCAGGCCCTTTGCTGCGCGGTCACTGCTCAGAAGCTGGAGCTACTGCGCATGCGCAGATGAGGGCGCACAGCTATGAGGAGATGCACGCCGAAGTTATATGGTAGGAGGATCAAAGAGGCTACTGGGGCGCGGAGTAGCCGTGCTTTGTAGCCTCAGCTCCAGCTACTCCACGTCTCAGTAGCCTCTTTAGAAAATTTACATATTAGCGAAATAAAAGTTATCAAAAGATACAGGGGACGCGAGGATAGCCCTTAAAAGGGCTATCCTCACATCCTACAGATGCACCTATCACCCGATCTACCTTTATAGGTAGATCCGTGGTGGTTTAATCAGCTTTAATCAGTATATGAACATTTGTTCAGCGTTCAAATTACTGATCCTGATCTACATTACTTTCCTCTGATCGCGCAAACAGAATCAGATTTTGTGGATAGGAAATAAAAGAAGTAGAAAGACTGGTTTAAATGGGCACCTAATCCATTTTTTACTAATTTACATACTTATATAAATACCAAAGGAACACTGGACTGTAAGATCCCTTAACATCCTGAACTCCTAACAGCTGTCCATGTTCATAGACGCAGTATGAGGCCATTTTCGACAGCTGTATCCACTATGCTAACAGCTGGTGGAAACTATTCAGCACCGCTCTAAGAAGTCTAAACATAGTATTAAGAGTTATACAAACAACGAGGTGGTCAGAAATCACAATTAAGAATTGTATATTGTAGGAAGAATACTATAATAATACTATCACTTGGTCTAGAAACCTCAAGCTTCGGGCATGATAACAGGTCTAACGTCAGTCCGTGTGCACCAAAAACACTTCATGAGCTATGGTGTATGGACAAGTTAATAGTAATATTTATGTATTTATATATAAGGCTACTTTCAGACTTTGATTGATTACAATGGAGGGCAAGGACTTATCCCACTGTATGTTCACACAGTGGGATACATTGTCCTGTTCCTTCTCTCCTCCAGAAAGAGGGAGGAGGAGTGAACATGATTGCTTATATTGCCTATATTCAGGGCCATTTCCCTGTGATGTAATGGTCGTTATATGTACAGATACATCACTCGTGTCCAACCAGAGCGTACACTCATCAGAGGCCGGGGATGGATGAAAAACTTTGCATCTGCCCCCCTTTGGTCATTATGGCTTTCACTGAGCGTATACAACGCTCAGCAGGAGGAAGGATGGAAAGACACAGCAAGCATCCTTGTCCACAGTTTGCTACCTATACTGTGTAGACGAAGGCAAAAAGGATGCCTATATTGATATGATGAGCGTATACACTGGGAGCATTCCTGGTGTATATGTTACGCATATAAAAAAGGGGTGTGAATGTAGCCCTAAACATATACAGGCAGTCCCCTACTTAAGAACACCCGACTTACAGATGACCCCTAGTTACAAACAGACCTCTGGATGTTGGTAATTTATTGTACTTTAGCCCTAGGCTACAATAAACAGCTGTAACAGTTATCAAATGTGTCTGATATTAAAGGGAACCCGTCACCACTATTTTCACAAATACAGGTAGTGACAGGTTCCTATAGAGCTCTAATAACTATTTGACACCCTGCTTGTAGCTAAAAATTATGCCCCTGAGATTCCCATATATTCAACTTTATAGTTTTATCTGGTAACTAAGCATGGCTACAGCGTGTCCAGGTGGGCGTGGCCTCCTCAGGCTGAATCCAGCAGCTCCTCCCCATCCCTATCTCTGTATGCTGCTATAATGTCATGTGACCAGGGTGACATCATCGCAGGTCCTATAGCTTTTGTAGCATTAGGAACTGTACACTAAGCATATATGTCATGAAATCACAGCATATTTTATCACATGAAATCACAGCAGAAGCATGGAGAGCAGTAGAAGTCCATGGAGGCTGCTGTGATTGTTTTATGTGGTCAGATATGTACATGGGGTACAGTTTTCATATTAAGTAGCTCAAGGACCTTTGATGATGTCACCCTGGTCACATGACATTAGGCCACGCCCACCGTGGACTCGCTCCAAAGCTGCATAGATACCAGGCAAGATTATAACTCTGATTTTATGGGGATCTGAGGGGAACAATTTTTAGCTAAAAGCAGGGTGTCAGATAGTTACTAGAGCTCTATAGGAACCTGCCACTACCTGTATTTGTGAAAATAGTGGTGACGGGTTCCCTTTAAGCTTTATTGTTAATCCTGGTTCTTTTAACAATCCAACATTTATAAAATCCAATTGTCACAGAGACCAAAAAAAATTTGTCTGGAGCTACAATTATAAAGTATAAAGTTCCGACTTACATACAAATTCAACTTAAGAACAACCTACAGAACCTATCTTGTACGTAACCCGGGGACTTCCTGTACACAACAAATATCGGAACAAATATTTTAAAAAAAAATCTCAAACCTCTTGTAGACCAAGTCAGGGGATTTCAAAAACTTGTGTTACTAAAACTTGTTATAGCCCAATTCTTATGCTATATAGACAAGTTGATTTCTATAGGGAAGCATATTAACTATTTTCTAAGCGGAATGTTCAGGAGGCCCGGGAGCTTTGTGTGCAGTAAACCCTCTGAAATGGTGCCCTCTGAGGTATGTCAAAAACATACCGTGAAAGATCAATATAAAAATGTGGAGAAATTAAGACCTAAAAATTATGCTAATGAAGATGCAAGTGCACTATTGGTCATGGCACCCTCATACACCAAATTAAGGCTATTATACCATCACAGAGAAAGAAACTGCCTATGTATTTCAGTCCAGTGTAAAGAGGCAGTGGATTGGGTGAAGCCCCAGGGTGCTCAGGCATGCCCTGGATGCACCAGCACATATATTTGCATAATTTCAACACCTTTATTTTTTTCCCCAACACTTTTCTTCATTGATTTTTAAAATGAAAAGTGTATTTGAATAGTGGCTGCAGGTCTGGGGTCTTTGGTCTCCTGCTTACAGTTAGGGTTCATGAGGCCTAATGTATACGACTACCTAAAAAGTGGGAACTAAACACGATTTTCTCAGAAATGAGGCCTCATTTTTTCCATCATAACCACAACACAAATTATTTAAATGTTATGCAATTACTCTACTAGGATAAAAAGGCTCAGGTCACCTAATAAATAAGTCATGTCTTCCATCCACATTCACCACGAATGAGCAAAGTAGAAAAATGGGCTAGAATAAAACCTTTATAAGAGAACCTTGACCATAACTAAAAAGTCACCATAAACTTTCATTTACCGGTTTGAGTTGGATTCTGCAGAATATGTTCTTCCATCTATCTCTTTCTGCACAGTGTCCCCCAATAAATGTGTCCCCCTGCTCCTGTCCACTGGATAGGTGTTAAATTAGATTTGTTGGGGTGATGGCTGGTCGCATAATTGATTGTGAAATGGGGGAGCTCTGGTCCCCCTATCCACAAGATAGAAGCTAGGAAGACATCTAATTGAAATAGATGATAAATGCTTGATTGGTAGCCCAACCACTGGGACCAGCACCATCCCTTGTTCCTTCTAGAAGCAAAACTTGAGGAAAATCCTTAAAAAAAAAAAATAGTTGAGGGACCTTCACTGATCTACAGATGACCATCTTGCACCCAGATATGGCACCTGTCATCTGGGATAACTCTGATCATTCATCTTTAAACCCTTAGATGTCAGTCAATAGTTACAGCAACATCTAAGTGGTCATTTTCAAATGTTTTCCCCCCATGATCGAACCACCCATACCCTGACTAGGATAACATACCGGAATCTAGAATCTGCCATATTTCCTTCAATATTTGCTGACTATCATTATGCACTGCAGTACATGTGAACTACGGTGTATTCTCAGACTTTATACCCTTTTATTAAAGTAAAGAAACACAAAACTGTTTGAAAGTTTGAAATTAGCAAACAATAAGCAACTAAATATGCTTGAAAAAAAGAAATACAGATCAGATTTATAGGAGACAATTGACACCTTAAGTTAAAGGGGTCGTTCAGGCATATAAAAATGTTAATATATTGCTGGGGGTAGGGGTGTTTAAAAATAATAAGAGCACATACTTACCTCTCTCCCTGTTCCCGTTCACTGCCAGGTCTTCAACTGCGTGCATGCTATAGTATAGCATTAGAGTCAATGTGTAGCGGCTGTGGTTAGGAGTTGGGAGAGAGTTAAGTACAAGCCGTTATTATTTTTAAAGCCCCTCCCCTTATCAATATATTAACATTTTTATATACCTGGACAACCCCTTTGATTTCCATGCGAAAAAAAAACCTGCGCAGGATACATAAGATTTTCCAGAATCTTATAGTTGCAAATTTGTTCATATTTGTGCAGTCGGTTCTAATTTTTTTCCTACCCCACAAAAGGACTGGGGGGTTAAGCAGCAATATGTGCAAATTTTTGAACAAGACATAAATCACAACTAGGCCCCTTACACCCCAAATATGCTTTTTTCAGTGTCCTATTTGGTCCTGAAATAAATGGCACATATGTGCATGTATGTCACTATATCCATTCCATATCTGTATAAAATATGGTGGGTTGGAAAATGATGTCACTATCCTGCTGTACCCCCAAATCCCTGGATATTACATGTATATACGCTGATATACGGTGCACAACTGTATGCAGCACATATGCAACACATGTTTTAAATGTTCCCTGTATGGGGTGTATGAAACAGAAATACAGAAGAAAATAGGACATTCTCTCTATTTAAATGACCGGATTGACCATTGTACTGTATCTCGCGCACAGTCATTTAAATAGATGACCATTGTAGTGAATGTATGTTACCTTTAGAAAACGGCATGGTCGGGTATCACACAGCCGTTTAAATAAGTTTGTGTGAACACGGCCTAAAACATCTGGATTCAACTGGATAAACTGGCACAAGTTAGGAAAGCTGAAAAATGGAGACTGAGTAAAAGTTGTGCAAAATTGTGCAAATTGGCAGATTTGACAATTTAGCAACAGTTACACGCCACAAAAACCGCACATCTACAAAGATAAATCCCCTCTCCCCCATACATGTCTATCCATACACATATCAACAACTAGTGCTTTGGGAAAGTAAAGAAGTCCCCCAAAAACACTGAGGTAATTTTTTTCTGTTTATGTGACAACTATAAGAAGCAGGAATAGATGTACTAAAAAGAGAATGGATGTGATGGTTGTATTACATTTCTGGATGTCATTTTTCTGGATTTTTAATGTAACAAGAACCTAAAGGACACAAAGGGAATTGTGTTTTAAGACATTGTGCACTTTATCTTATCACAGGTTTAAAGGAGGAAGTAACATTGATAAAAGGCACATTAATATAGTAAAGCCAGTCAGGAAGAGTAGCACAGAACATGGACATATTCACAATGACTGCGTTTTGTGAACCAGCTGTAATATGTAAGACATTTGCATTTACCTGACTTGCCTTTTGTTTGGATATGCAGCTACAGATGTGCTGCAGACCAGGCTGTGCACAATGTCACAAGGACCTGCACCTGTCAGACACAAGCCTGATAATACAAACATATTTTACTCTTTAACACTTCTGTTTAAAGGAAATCTACCACCAAGATGAAGGATTGTAAACCAAGCACACTTACACTTACATGCAGGTGTGTGCCCGCTCTGGCAAGATCCGCTCTTCTTTTAGCTTCTTATGCCGATGTTTTCACACAAATAAAGTGCAAATGGACTGTTCCTTAGCTGTTAATAGAGCCTGAAGCCCCTCAGGCTAATTTGTATAGTTCTTTTTTTGCAAAAATAAGGGCATTAAAAACTAAAAGAAGTGGCAGAACTGGCACACTGCACCATGTAAGCGTGCTTGGTTTACAATCCTTCATCTTGGTGGTAGGTTTCCTTAAACATCAGTTCAAATACTTTTTAAGGAAATGTAAAATGTCAAGGGCATCTATATATACGGTTTAATGCAATCGACTATTCCTGTATTAATACATTGTTAATGGATCATCTGCAATGCAAAAGCGAAGTGAAACATATGGAAAACATATTAAACCCAGGGGTGACTGGATGAGACATGTTCAGGTAAGGCTGAATTTACACAAATGTATGCCTGCCGGGAGGAGGGGTGGCCTCTCCCCTCTCTATAGAAATGCAGGATGTATGGGCCTGACGGTGTGTGGCACCGTACCAATCCGTGTGGAATTTGCTGTCTATGGGGGACGTATGTACATCCGCAAGCTTACAACCCCCATACGGTCGTGTGCTTTAGTCAATTAACCTACAGTTTATGTTGAGGAACAGCAAAAATAGAAATAAAAGAGATCCACCTAAATGCACAGTGACACATGGAAATGTCCTAAACAGTGTCCCCCTATGCTGCCATCACAGGGACGTTACTAATTGCATTTTCGTGATGTCCTTTTATAGTAGTCAGTACCATGTGGCTAGTTCTGTGTGTCAGGGCTGTCACACTGTGCCATGTTGTGCTTGTCATATGCCTGTGTACGACGCCGTGCAGCTGTGCTCTATATCACACTGTCCCTTAGTTATAAGCACATTGCAGCTGCTCCAATAAGGGGATCAATTGTATCAATGGCAAATTTATGTTCCGGTCACCAGGCTGTGGGAGGACAGCAGGTGCTCACCATCTTGTATACGAGATGTAAAGCCTTGAAAAGCTAAAGCATAAAAAGAGATCATAGACCTCAATGTAAACACGTGTAACCAAAGCTTCTTAACTGGTCTAAATGTATAGAAATATGATATTTCATTATTTAACGGTTAATAATAAAAATAAAAGCATGTACACTGTCACACATTTCACTTTGACGTATTTGGCAACACACATATATATATCAGAGGCAGGGGTGTAACTACAGTGATAGCAGCCATAGCAGCTGCTATGGGGCCCACAGTGTCAGGGGGCCCCATCATCCAACCTGACTAAAGAATGGAGGATGTACCCCATTATATACATATTATGCTGCACATTGTACAACATAATATGTGTATGACATATATGTGATGTATATATGCGGTATCTGTGATGTGTATATGCTGTATGTGTACAGAATGTATGAGGTCTATATATACTGCATTATGCTCTATATGTCTACTGTGTAACTGTAACTCACATTTGTGAGTATATAAATATGTATATTTTTTTAGGGGGAAGGAGGGCCCCATTCAGAAGTCTGCTATGGGGCCCTGCCTCTCCTAGTTACGCCACTGATCAGAGGGACATCTCCAGCGATAACGCTTGCCACATTTTTTTTTTTTCAAATTTGACAAAAATCTGCAAAAATCTTTTAGACAAATCTACATACCTCAAAGTATGTAAAGTGCAAAGCGCAAAGCGGCAAAACGGTAACAAATGCATATATATTTCCAGATTGTAGCTGGACATCGAGCACTCTGGTGCACTGTTGTTGGAGATGTCTTCAAGGAACACAGCCCACCCCAGCCCCTTCCACTCTGCTCTGAGTAAGAGCAGAATTAGGCTTCTGGATATCTATCACAGCAGAGGCCTGGGGAGCAGAGATGAATAAACACAGCAGTTTAAACGTATTCCCCCAGTGTGCCAAGTCCAGCTACAATCTTGGATGCATTTTTCACAGTCCTGCCAAACACACAGGTATGGTTACACAGATACCGAGAGCTACTACCTTACACTGTCTTTACCTCGTATGGTCAAAACTATTTGAGGTCTTCCTTTAAGATATCTGCACCTATAGCAAAATACCTACAGAATTTACCCCAGCTGTAATTGGCTGCTTTCTGCTGCTTTTTCTGGCACAATTTTGCTGTGGCAGGGGACAGAGCTCAAACTCACCAGCGAAGCTCAAGTCCACACTGGGATCCACAGAAATTACATGACATGCTGCGGATCCTAAACGCATTTTCATCCTTCCCATACACTACACAGCCTCCGCATGAAAAATCCTCACATACTACACTACATGTACAGCCACACTCAAGGGCTCTGTAAAGGCTTTTTAGGGTTTGTATAATCCTCTCTTCCTCATCATTGGTCCATGTATCCTCATCAATAAGCCATGCATCTGGCAGTGTTAAAACCCTTTAAAATGTTTATCTGCTTACTTGCTGAGGCTGGTTCACATATAGAAAGGGATAATCCTGTCTGAAAGGACCAAGAACCTACCAACCATCCATTTCTACTATAAGGCTGCTTCAGACAACTGTGGTCCATCAATGACGCAAGGAACTAGCCAGGTCCTGTTTCACTGCCCAGCCAGAGTGCAAAGGACAGGTCTCTAAACCCTAGTAATAAGCGATGCAAGGAGTCCCTGCATCATATATAACTATTTTGCAAGGAGTCCTGTTCCCGGTCCATTAAATAGAACACTGCACAGTCGTCTGAAAGGGCTGTTATTCACATGATCCATCTGTGCTCATATACCGTGCAGATACTTCCAATGATGTATGAAAGCTCAAAATCCACAATAGAAACAGATTCTGATTTTCCAAAGCTGATATATTCCTGAATTTTCACCGGTGAACATATCCTTATATTGGCTATGGGGCATAAACCAACCAGTGTGAGAGGATCCTTAGTATTGCTCTGCATAATACATTACCATAATACAACTACATACACAAGGTTAAACTCTATGCTCCCCATTTGACATCTTTTTACTTGCTGGCAATTTACTCGCCGCTATTTTGTCCAGTAAAATGTGAGGCTCCTCTCATGCTGGTCATGCACCAGATACAGTACTTTCCTTTATTTTTACTATTCTGCCCCTACAATGGAGTGGTAAAGTGGTAGGTGAGAACATAAGCTTATGGAATGATAATATAAACCTATTTTATTGTATGAAAACCGCTAATGGTGTTCAAAAACAGCGGATTTAGCCAAATAAAAAATAATTGGTTAGACTCCTAAAAATAGAATAATCCACAAAAATTGTAAGAATTGCAGAGTGATGTGTAAAGGGAGGTAACAGTTAGAGAAAAACTTATGGCTAACACTGTAATTTGGAAACAATCTTGTGCTGATAAGCGGATATTGGATTGTTTATAGGATGCTCCCTTACATTGTAGCTAATTTCTGATAACTTCTCAAGGTCATAAAGAAATCTGTATATTACACCCCTGCAATGTGTGGGAACAAGGTGTTGGCTGTCAGTGTCATAGGGATCATATGGAGGGGGTGATGCTGAGCATCCTAAATCCTTACCTCCCCTGTGGGAGATGTGCCTGCAGCGGAACTTCTGCTGTTTCTTCTTATGGAGGAGGTTGGGGAATTTCAGGAGCAGGGCTGATGTGATCAGATAACCCCCCAGGGTGGTCAGTATGTAGCAGGCTGTTGACATGTTGCTATGGACGATGCGATCGCCGTCGGTCGGTTCTGGATGGGCAGATTGATGCGATCAGAGTGAATTGCTATGGTGGAGGGTATCCAGGCGGGAGGTAAGTGCTCCTCAGTGAGATCCCATAGCAGACTGTCTCCTGCTGATCTGGCCGTATAGGCAGCACAGTACTAGAGATCCTTCAGCAGCAGCTCATGAGCACCCTGCACGTACGTGTCCGGAATATCCAATGAAAGATCCGTGTTGTATTCTCTCCGCACGCAGTCCGTGTCTGCACTCTGGCCGGCAGGCTGGGTGCACTGCAGCAGCTTCCTCTCTATAGCCGGTTTATCTACACTTGTCACTGCAAGAGCACCGCGCATGCGCACGACCGCCTCGGCGGCTGACACTACAACAAAGATAAAGGAGTGCGCATGCGCAGAAGGAAATGGGGTTTCCATCAAAGTTATCAGACGAAGCGGCTGCACAGAGACATCTACTAGGATCTAGTAACTAGATGATTACTATAAACACCCGCACACAGGAAGAGCAACTAGCACCAAATACCGGTGAAATACTAACTAATGTGACATCATCTACAATAACAAAAATAGAAGTCTAAAAATATGAAGAACTCACCCGTAATGTCACTTTTCACCCAGACCTCTGCGATTTATAATGCATTGACACCTAGGCCTCTTAAGCAGTAAGCAAAGCTGAATTAAAGGGGATGTCCGGGGATTGAAAAAGCGCCACCCCTGACCATGGTTAGTAGCGGTATTGCACATCACACGTATAATAACACACACTAGCCATAGTCTGCTGGGGAGTGGTTTGGGGGAGGCCTCAGACACCCATGGGGGAAAACAACATAGCAGGGCTTTGAAAACAGCCATCCCAAAAATTATTATTAACTATATCAAGGCAGCGTCTATTTCTATATCTGATCTTCCCACAACATATTACAATATTCCGCACATGTACCTGCTGAGGGATAGCAGGAGTCTTCCTTTCCAGCCACCTCATAGGTAAAGTCTTCCATGCAAGAAAGAGTTTCACACAGGGAGATAAACATGGTGTCATCATCCTGCCAAAAAAACACCCCAGTAATGACTTCACCTGCTCCAAACACTGCATCGTATATAATATTCATACATTGTGCCTTGTCCCCATAGCAAAGAGTCACCACAAAAGTGCCGTACTGAGAACAAGATTGCACTTCCACTGGAAAGATGGGACTCCTTGCATCCTTTATATCACTATGAGGTATGGAGTCCCATTCCCAGAACAGTGTTAAGTCTGTGACACATGGCCTCGCATGGTTTTGTATTATAGCCCCATCTGCTGCAAATTGTCTAAGAGTGGTGGTGAAGAGAAACTTATGGAAGACCCTGTATATCAGGGACAAGGAAGGATTGACCCATTAAGCAACTGATGTAATTACTTTGGATATTGGAGATCAGGACACACACAGCTTTGCATTACAGAGACTTCCGATTGCAAGACAAAAGAAGGTCCCAATAAATGGGTGGTATAGGGGTTGGAGTACTACCACCACTAGACCCTTAGGGTGATGCCACACATAGCGTTTTTGTTCCGTTTTCCCCAATTATCTTAATAGATAAACAGGTTGTAAAGCAGCCAAACGCATGGTAAAAGGCCAAAAACGGACTGAAAACTGATGTTTAAAAAAAGACCAAAAACTCCATGTGTGGCATCACCCTTATAGGGGGGAGGATGAGCACAGACAGTGCTGTGCTGTCTGTTCTCACCCTTGGGAGAAGAGAAAAGGATTGAAAATGCTCTTGGAATTTGCCCATCCTTCAGAAATAGGTTTTGCATTCTCAGGTGAGGCAAACAAGTGGTTTCATGTAAGGGTTAAATTCCAGACCATGCTGACTTGCCTGTAAGGGCTCATTTAGAAGGACATAAGGCAGACATATACAGTCTACATCAGAAGTGACAAACAAACAGCAAATCCACTTTACTTAGCAACCCATATCCAGCAGCGGCTCTGAATTGCTGGTCACGTGCACACAACACCTGAAGCAATAATTGGTCACAGCTTAGTGATGGCTGAGGGAAATGTACAACATGTCATCACTACTGGTCCAAAGGAAAAGCAGCCCTGGAGACTAGAGACACTGCTAGGAACCAGGGGGCTTATGCAGGTTTCCCCAAATCTCATAAAAGCGCTTTAAAGCCTTACAAATCTTCATATCACTTTAAAGAGAAGCTGCCATTTAAATTAACCCACCCAAAACAAATACTTCATTAAAAGCTATTTTTATAAAGCATCTCCAAGTACCTCTCCAGGCTGCAATGTTATACAAAAAAAACACAGTTTTTAAACTAATATGCGAATAACCTGATATGGATGCAGTATATGTACTGCCCTGCCTCCCTAGTCCTGAGGGCACGTTCACACGTTGCGTTTTGACCTGCGTTTTCATTGCATTTAAAACATATATACAACAGCTGAGGAGAGGCGATTTGCCTAATTACATCACTGTTAACATTTCCATAACGCATCGTAAACGCGATGTTAACACATGCGCTAACAACGCGTTAACGCATGCGTTAACACACGTAAACGGTAATGTAATTAGGTAAATTACCTCTCATCAGCTGTTGTATATGTGTTTTAAACGCAATGAAAACGCAACCGAAACGCAACGTGTGAACGCGCCCTCACTGACAGGTCTTACTACTAGGACATGCTGCTGTGTGGAATATTGAGAGAGCGCTGTTACATCATTGGGCACTACATGTCATGTGACCAGAGTGATGTCATCTAAGGTCCTGTACAGTTGCAACATCCACCCCCTGTATGTGTCTGACCCCATGAAATCACAGCAGCCTCCATGGAGGATGTGGAAGAGTAGAAGTCCATGGAGGGTGCTGTGATTTTATGAGATATGAAACACGGGATAGACATTGCAAACATAACTGAGTAAAGGACCTTAGATGACATCACCCTGGTCATACTGAGAAGCAGCATGGGGAGGAGAAGGTGGGACGGGCTGGCCAAGCAGGACACACCCCCACTGATGTCAGACACTACAAGATGAAGTTGATTTATGGGGATGTAAGGGAAACTAAGTTTTTAGCTAAAAATTTAAGTCAGTTAAAAGGGTTCAACAGGAACCTGCCACTAGCTGTATTTGTGAAAATGTGATGACAGGTTCCCTCTAACCAGAACCAAAGACAAAATCGTTTAACATGACTACAATACACTGTGGTGCTCTGTGAGAACTCCCTCCATCATGCATATCTTTGTGGCTTTTAACTCCTGTCCTCGGAGCATTGTTCATTCCACAAATGTGTGAATAAGCCCTGAATTTTGCATATTTTTATCAGCAAATAACACAATGAAAATTCAGATAAAACAGCAAGCATCACATGTCAAAGCACACAAAAAAAATCTTCATCAAAACAAGATCGTATTGATACTATATTATACAGCACAGCAATCCTAAAATTAACCTCTTATCATTAAAGTCAAAACACTTTATCTTTTAACGTGACTAGACCAATACGAAAAGTGTACAGAGAGGAGTATGTGTATTATTCTTATATAAAACACTGTGAACATCCACAAACAGGAAAATATTCTGATCTTTATTTTACCACATTATCAAGAGCACAATTACAATGTCATCTCACATCCCTATATTGATTCTGCATTTTATACAAAATTTTACACAGAATAAAGACAATAAAATATTTTACAGGCTGGGTCTAATGAATAATTTACATTATGTTCTTGTACAAAGAGAAACCAAAATTAAAAAAGAAAAAAAAAAAAAAATAATAATAATAATGAACCTGTACCTCTTGAACATTCAACATAAACATTCATGGAGCACTTACCATACTTTGTAATTGAAACTAAAACCATGGAAACAAAGAAACAAGTATAAACAATAGCTAAACCTCTTTATACAGATGTGGTCTTTACAAAAGCCAGATGAATCTAACATATTTTAAAAAAAAAAGTTAAAAAGACAAATTTACATCTTTACAGCCCCGTTCTTGTAACAAAAAGTGAAGTGAAGCCTTGATTATATCCTAATCTTAATATTATACTATGTATAGATTACGAGAACTGGATTCTATGCACGATGGAAATCATAAACACTGCACTGCAGGTATTTATTGTGTGGTGTAAGTTCAGTAACTATTAGATTTAATGTAATACATTCTGGTAACCTATAAAACAATTTCATTAGAATGTCAACGTGAAGAAAAGCCCCTACCTACAGTAAGAGCCGACAAAGAGGATTCACCCTCACCCCTTCACGTTGGTATCAAGTATTGGGCAGAGTAGACGTCATGTTCTTAATCTCTGGATGTAATTTAAAGGGGTTTTCCCTACTAACATCTCTTATACCCTTCCCAACTGCTTGGCGGCCACAAGAATGGGAGCCCACAACTCTCCTGTGTGAATGGAGTGGTGCTGCTCATACAGAACAACCAGTCCATTCAAATTTAATGGAGTAGAGTCAATCCCAACAAAGTACTCGTAGACACTCAAGTCTCACGAATACTAGTGATGCCGGCAGACGGACACTATTCTGAGGAATAAGCACCGTTAGGCCACTTCTACACTCGCAACGCGTGCTACCTGGATCACGGCAAACCGGAACTGAACTCAGTTCAGTTCCAGTTTGCAGCGTTCGGGCCGCACATGCTGCGAATTCATCACATCACACTCGCAAGTGTAGGCCTTAGTGGGAAAACCTCTTCACGTATGGGGCAGTGGGACTGCCCACAGCTTTTAGTGTCATGTGCAAAGAAATAAAACACCTTGGACTGTATATAAAGCATAAGAAGAGTGGTGTCACTACATGCAGGATCATAAGAAGTACAAAAGTGCCATTAACATTTTACAAATTCCACCAAAGCCGGAAACATTAATGGGACTTCTATATGCAGGTTTACACTGCTGCCAGTATGTTATATGCAACCCTAGTCCAATTTTCTCCCTCAAAACTATTTCTGATCTGCATGCAGCAAAATACACGACCAGTTATATTAAAAAAGTGCAATTTTTCTCAATAATTTAAGACCCAAATTAAAAAAAAAAAAAAAAAAAAAGCCAAAACATATCACAAGTGTAAACAGCATTTAAAATCTCCATAAAAATCTCCATGTGCCAATTCACTGAAGAGGACAAAACAGAAGTACATACTATCAATACATATGGTGCACCGGTAACAACGTGTCAGCGCTTTCCGTCATGTAGTACGTGAATATATCTACGTTGTTCTTTGCATAATTGCACTGCATAGCCCGAAGATTACTTTTCTGATACAAATAAAATTATTGTCAACACTTTATACATAGTAGCCATCAATACTTTTACTGTAATCATTTCTCCAGCTTTCTCCCATGTGGTTTGTCTATATTACAATAAAGCGTTTCTTTCCCCCCCATTCCAAAGATATAGTAACTATTCTGGGAAGTATTAGAGCTTTAGTATTTCATTAAAAGAAATCTGATAAAAAACCTCTATAAAAAAAGAACTGGGTTATATATTCTGATATAGACATTTCTACTTTTCTTCTTAGAGACATCCACATAACACTGCCTGTAAAACAGATGGTAGAAAAAGCAGCAAACCCGGTATAAAGGTTGTGATGGTACAGAATGAAAAAGAATAATGGATCCATGAATTAAAAGAAAAAGTATAGATAATGTGTAAATAACTACCGCCTCCTATCATGGGACGCCGAATTGTATTCACTTTAAAAAGGTTTCTGCGGATTATGTTTCTTCAATCCTTTCGGTATAGTTTAAGACTCTACCCTTTTTATAAAGTATGAAAGATTTGTAAAAATTAAATGGTTTCCCCACTAAAGACTTATCCACTAGAGAGACCCCTGGCAATCACAAGTCCTCTGTGTCCCATACAGAGTGGAGTGGTGTGCTCATTCACTCCATGAGATTGGTGGTAGATGGACGTCACAGAAATCCCATAGAAGTGGATGGAGGGTTGTGCACCGATGCCCCAGTCCATATGAAACAATTTCCAAGTGGGACACTTTCCGCCAGAGCAAATTAAACATTGCAGATAGAGATTATATGCTATTATTGGTAAAACTAAAACGGACAGAAATATTACTACATTTCATATAAAGACCCAGTAGCAAGTGTAATGCTTTCATTTTAGAATCTGCATTGACTAATTTTCAGACTAGGCCTCCAATGTGTGATCAGCTACAGGGAGACAGCAGCACCATTACTGCAATAATACATGCCCATCTAATCCATTGTGTATGGTAGTAAAGCCCTGGTTAAAGGACATCTACCACCATTTTACTGGTGGTGGACTGTCACCAACTCAATGCTCATTATCCTTAGGGGTTTAATGGCAGCAAGCTCCTCTATACCGAATAAATACATTTACAAAAATATGTTAATGAGCCGGAGGCGCTCAGGCCTATGCCAACTGAGCGCCTCCTTGCTCCGTCATATAATAAAATATATATGCCCCCTTTAATAAAATTCATTTTTCTGGCCAGTCGCAAGCGCTGCAGACAGGCAGTGACTTCATCCGCAAATCTTTAGCATGCGCGAGAGCTTCTACTTTGCGTGGACGAAGGTTTCCATTTCGGTTGTGCAAGTAATCAAATCACAATGCATTTGCGAAATTTGCAGACAGCCGGTAGACATGACCGGCTGCCTGAAGGGCTTGGAAGAGGCCAGAAAAAAGAATTTTGATGAAGGGGTCATACATATTTTTATTATGGGACAGATCCAGGAAATGCTGAGCTGCCATAGGCCTGGGCCCCTCTAGCTCATTAGCATATTTTTATAAAATGTATTTATTTGGTATACAGAAATTTGCTGAAGATGGGAAAACCGCTGCAATTAAACCCCTAAGGCAGTGATGGCGAACCTATGGCACGGGTGCCAGAGGTGGCACTCAGAGCCCTCTCGATGGGCACCTGCGCCATCACCTCAACGCAGAGTTCGCCAGACAGGACTCAAGGCCTCCTGCAGTCCCAGGCAGCCCAGAACCCTAGAAGGAAGCTACAATGATAATCCAAAACTGCTTCTCCTTATTTCTACTGTATTGGTGTCCTCCGGTGCCTATACAATTTAAACATGTAACACAGCAGGGAATAATAAGCTACTGTTTAAATTGTCGAATCGGCACTTTGCAAAAAATATTTGGGTTTCGGTCGTAGTTTGGGCACTCTGCATCTAAAAGGTTTGCCATCACTGCCCTAAGGTAACAAGCACTGAGCTGGTAACAATATGTAGACATAGTAGATGGCCTTTAAGCTTCAGTAATCGACACAGTCTCATAAAGCAAGAAATTGGAGCTGCTCCTTTCCAGTGAATGTAGCTGCTCCCTAGATCTGCTGGTCTAAATTCATCACAGATTTTCATACAGTGCATACGAGCATGAAACAGTGAATATGAAGAAACTGGGGTGAAGTGCTGGGCTAGGTGGAGAAGGGAGGGGGAGAACACTGCAAATCAGGTGAAAAATAGGACCTGCTCTACATCTTGCGTAGCAGTCGCCCGGCTGGGCCACTATGTGCTCACTGTGGCCACGTGTGACAGACCTCTCTGTAGGCCGTGACCTGGTCATAATTTGTAAGGCCAGATCACAGCCCCCAATATGGTCATCTGCATGGGGCCTTAGGGAGATCTTCTAGGGAAATCCTGGACTGGATCCAAAGAAAGGGGAAAGGTATTACTTTTACTTTTCTCTCTGGGATCCACTCCACATTTCCCTAAGCTTTAACAACTGTAGAAATGGGCCATTTTTAAAATTAAAAAGGGGGGGGGGAGAGTAAAGTCAAAATTACCAAAACAGCTTGACAAGGGCAGACAAATTTTGGAAGAAAGAACTGAACATACATATCCAGTGACCTCCTCATAAATGCAACTTTGTTAATTTATTAAACAAAGAGCCGTACTGGACTATAAAAATAATTATTCGTTTAGAGGCACATAGATTAATAATCTTACGAAAGAAAAGAGAACACAGAAATTCACTAAACATGACGCTGTCCTCTACAAGAACGGGTATATTTTAGCAATATTCTGCAAACACCACGACAGACAAGGTCACACTAAGCTAGCCTCTTTATGATGTTTCATAGTGTGTTGATTCTTTTCCGATGGCCGGCGGAAGCCTTTCTTGCAGTAGTCGCATCGGTGGGGATAGTCTTTGGTGTGGATGGAGATGACATGGCGTTTAAAACCAGAAGCGTCTGTGGTGTTGTACTCGCAGTACTCACACTGATACACTTTTTTACCACTGTGAGACTTCATGTGCTTTTTTAGTTCTTGTTGCTGCCTGAAGCCTTTACGGCAGCGTTTGCACCTAAATGGCAACTCCTTAGTATGTACAGACAAGATGTGACGGCTCAACACAAATGGGTCCGCGATCTGGAACTCACAATGCCTGCACTGATGCATCTTTTTACCCTTATGTGCCGCTTCATGCTTTTTAAGCTCGGAGGGTCGGTGGAAGCCCTTCTCACAGACTTCACACTTGTGGGGATAATCCTTGGTGTGCACAGAAATAATATGCCTTTTCAGGTCACTCGAGTTAGAGCTTTTGTGGTCACAATGCAAGCACTGGTGACTTTTGCTCTCCTGATGCAGGATAACATGTGCCTGAAGATCTTTAGAGTCTGCAAACGTTTGGAGACATATTTCACACTTGAATGGCATTTCTTTGCTGTGCTTTGTCTTTACATGAGTTTTCAAATTAGAGGAGTCAGCAGATTTGTAGTCACAATATTGACAAATATATGGCTTCTCGCCGGTATGAGTACGCATGTGCTTCTTTAATTCCGAAGGGTGACGGAAACCTTTTCCACACTCCACACAGATGTGAGGAAAGCTCTTGCTGTGCACAGCCAATAAGTGTCTGTTTAGTAAGCCCTGTTCAGCGGTCTCGTAATCACAGAACTTGCACTTGTGCATTTTGTTGCCTGCTTTTTCTTTGTGTGTGAGCTTGTGGGCAAACAAAGCATTAGCGTGTAGGAATACTTTACCGCATTCATCGCAATCCAATTCTTTTTCTGTTTTAATCACAGTTGCAGACAGTTTGTGACTCTCCAGGTGGTTATGCAGACTTACTTTCTTATTGGTAGTATAATCACAGTCTGTGCAGCGATATTTCTTACGCACCAGATGTTCTGGGTGGTTTTTCATGTGTCTTTTAAGAAAGCCTCGGGATTTGAATTTCTTGCCGCAGATCATACATGGATAAACAGTAAGCGGGTGCCCATCAGGACCAATAATTATGGCTAGAAAATACAACATACACATAAAAAACAATTTGTCAGGACATTTGAAGCATTGAATTCCGCAATAAACATATTATTTATTATATTATTGACGGAACAATAAAAATTAAAGCCAAAGAAAGAAAAGTTCTTCTTGGCATTCCTAAAATGGTCTATATGGTCGCTTGGCTTGTGAGCCCTCTCCATACGGTCCCCATATTATTGTGTCATACTATCATGGCAAATATTATTGATTCACTATTTTAACATATAACTCTTTGTCCCGATGGAGATGTCTACAAAAACAGGCTATTGCATGACGGTGACAGGACCTTTTGAGTGCAAACAGTAATTAAATTATTCAATCAACTTCAACGTGTAATATCAATATTTTAATAAGAGTTTATTAGAATAAAGTCTTTGTAACTAAACAGAATATTACACGATGCAGAATCATATTGCATCAGATTCAACAAATTGTAAAATCTAATACTGTATAGAGGTTTACGTAAATAGTAAACTTTTAACTCAACAGAACAAAATTCAGAAATCTTGAAACAAATAGGACCTCTAGTGGCAAGTGTTTAGTATTACAGTCTAACCATTATTCAAGTGAAAGCCTTGGGAAGGAGAATTTCACAACTTTAAGTGCCTTGTTCAGCTTCCGCATTTAAAACAAAAACAAGAAGCTTTTCTAACATGCAAATGTTGCAATAAATAGGCGTTGGCTAAAGCAGAGCTCACTGGACCCAGGAAGGCTGGCAGTGGAGCCATAAAGGAACATGGCAAAAAGAGACATTTGTACTCCCTCCAGTTTATCACCAAGGCACACACCTGTTTGATACTGACGGTTTTCTCCCCTCCTCTTCTTCTTTGGTTTTTGCTTTAGCCTGTCCAGTCCATCAGATTCGTCTATGTGCAATAGGGCACTAGCAGTGCCATTTCTGTGCTCCATACCCTCCAAATTGTTATTCATATTATTACCTAGAAAACAAAGCCCATTAAATGAGTAGTAGCAACATTAATCTATCTTATGAACTTTAAAATAAAGAAGCATTATAGTAGTGATACCAAAAACACATTTTTGCTTTACAGTATTAATATTTTCCTTGAAGAGGAACGGTTTTTATGACCAATAGGACATTTTCACTTGCATGGTGACATAACTTTCATGATTTGAGCTCTGCAACAAAACAACATTTAAGAAGAAATGAATGAAAAAGACTTTGTTTAATTCAAGAGGTTGACCCGTTGTATTCACAGTATTGGCATTTAAAGAAATCAAAAGTAATCGGACACTTTGACTTTACCATAAATAAAATGTTACACTCTTATTCTTTGCAAGCAACGACGGGTGATGTCAATTGCTTCCAGACTTCAGCCAAACACTGGCTTTCCTCCTATGTGATGCTTGATCAGCCCTTTGGGTATTATTGTCTTGGCCTGCCTATGCGCCCGTTAGGCCAGGCTCTGTATTTTGCCATCTTTGTGTTGTATATATCAAAAACCGTTAAAATTTTTTAATTTTTTTTTTAAGTAAAATAAAGGGTTTTGCACCAGCATTACCAAAGTGTGTTGCTCAATGATAAACTTTACGAAGTTTAAAGACTGTCTAGTGTGGACGTCCTATTAGCTGGCCAA